>JARHVA010000216.1:600000-905000 GCA_037957365.1 Torreya grandis | reverse complement strand
TAGTGATGTGGTCTTTTATTTTCTATTGGTTTTTGATACTTTGATACTTGTTATGATATCTTATTTTGAGTATGTGGATAATCATTTTGGTGGTGATATAATATCTTTTACTTAGAAATAAAATTTATTTTCATGTAAAATAAATATTTAATATTTTTTACATATTTACTTAAATTTTTTATTAATAGATAAATGTTATTATGGATTTTAATGTAAGGAGTTTCTAAAAGTATTTAATTTCTAATATTATTAATTATTTCTTATATGCATAGTTAAATGGTTAAGTGATATCAAATAAGTTAAAGGGATTCCACTCATTAGAATTGGTAAGTTTGGTCTAATTTTATTTATTTAATCTCTTGGACTCACTAAAGTTCAAAATGATAAAGTTAAGTTATAAATTTATTTATTATAAAGTAAACTAATTGATTTTTAAATTCAATTAATTTTAACTACAAGTAACTATCTCAAAGGAAGATTACTTTATAAAGAGATTGAAGACACATAATAAAAGGATAAATATATAGGTATCAATATCCCTTCTAAGCTTTAAATTTTTCCAACTTTTTTCTTGTGCAAGCATCTCTGAGATCAAATAGCTATTTACAAATAGACCAAATAATATATTATCTGATGGTGAAGTAATTTTATTAAATAACATATGTATATCTAATGTTTTTTAATTATTTATTATTAGTTATCTGAAGATTATCAAGTGTTAATATCATTTGATATTTGTACATATGTAGTCATATGTGTAGAGATCCTTGTACTTGACCTAAATAATGATGAATACATCATAATTTGTGATAAATTATTGATATTTTATTTGTAATTTGATTTTTTATTTAAAACTATTTTGTAATCAGAATCATTTGTATTTCTCAATAAAATTGTATTTTACTCATTTAAGACAACTCTTGCTTCAATATTCAAAAACTTTTATTTATTTCATCTTCTTTCTTACTTTAAATTAATTTCATTTTTGTTTTAGATTAGTATCTATCTTAGATTTTACCAGTTAATTTGAACAATTTTATCTTTATGTTTTAATCTTAATCAATTTATTATGTTTTTCATGTTTTACAATGAGTTATAATTTGAATTATTCTTCCTTAAGGTTTTTTCTTAATTTATTTCTTTATATTCTAGACTTAATTTAGCAATAATTATAGATTTCATATTTATTTCAGTTAGCAATTAGTTATTTTTTTTAATTATTTTTGTTTGAAGCTTAGTTTCTTAGTAGTTGTTAGATTTACTTAATTTTTTTTTGCTTCTTTTAGGTTTTTTTTTTCTTAGATTATTTTCTTCTATAGATTAATTTGTTATAGATCATTCCTAGTTTTGTTAAATATCCTTTATTTTCCTATTTATATTGTCACTTTTTGTATTAGAATAAGTTCTAGTTAATTTTATTCTATAATATGTTAGTTTTGTAGTAGTTGTTAGTATGATAATTTTTATTTCAGTTTCCCTTTTTATTTTTCATTTTTGTTTTTGTTATTTATTTTTTAGTTTCTCTAGATTATTTTTTCTTATTTTTTTAATTTTTGTGGCGTTAAGTGATTGATAAACAATATTATACATATCATAGATATTTATTTTAATAGATTGTCTCTTCCATATACATTACTCTATTGAATAAGTTAGATAACATCTTTCTAATCTGATTCTTATTTTATGATTAAAGAAGTATCTAATTTTTGAAATATAATGATACATAATTCAATATTTGATATGTTTACTTATTCTCAAAATTATTAAAAAACCCTCTAAATATATCTTAGGATCAATTCTTATTCTTTAGACACCTTAAAATTACATTGGTCTGATTTCATTTTTGATTTTGTGATAGGTGAAAAGGTTGATTCGCTGACATAACAATTTCTACCATCAGCACCTCCCCCAATTTTACATACATACATATATTATTTTTATAACTTTATTTCATTTTATAAATTTTAATGTGTAAGTATATATTTATTTATTTTAATTTCAATTCAATAGAGTATTTCATATAAATTTGCATTTTTATTTTTAAAAAACCATAATTATATATTTTATTATTTATATATATATATATATATATATATATATATATAAACATACACATGTATTATATTTTAATGTTTTTATTTTACAATTTATATAGATATATATGCACACATACGTAATATATTTAATAAATAAGTGTTGTATTATATATGCCTACACCCATATATATTCCTATTTTATATCCTTCATTATTTTACAACTTGGATTCAAACATATTAAATTTATTTTGCATAAACGAATAAAAGAATAAACAATTTACTCTCTCCAAATCTAATTTTTCAAAACTCAATAGAAACATTGGGAGGGAGAGGAAGAGAGAAAGTGGGAGATCAACACATTTTAAAAATTAAAGTATTTTCTACATATCACAAAGAGAAGAAGAGACATTCATTTCTTTCAACAAAATACTATTCTAAATCATTAGATTCATTGGGAGGGAGAAGAAGAGAGAAAGTGGGAGATCAACATATTCAAAAAATTAACTTATTTTCCACAAATCACAAGGAGAAGAAGATACACTCATTTCTTTCAAAAAAATAACATTCTAAATCATTTACAATGAAAATGATAAATATTTACATTTTAAGGGAGGGATTGGGAGAGATGCAATTTTATTTATTTTTTTAACATTATGACCAAACAAAATGGAAAATTTTAAAGATCCCTACCTCTTCTCCAATACTTGTCTACATGCCATAAGCTCCCAAATATCCATAAAGAAATTTTCCTCCTTACAAAAATTTCCTCTCAAGAACCTCCACTCAAATCTCTTTCTTCATAACCTCTCCACCAAAATGAACAATCCAAAAATGGCCAAGAGTAAGAAACAAAAATGGAGTTATAATTTTATTTCCATAATATTTCCACCAAAATCATTAAATGGAGAGTGTACCACCTCTTATATGGGTCTTTTCATGTCATACAAGACCCATAATTTTCTTATAAGACCTTACAAGGCCATGTGGGTTTACTTTCACAAGTAACCCACCCTTTTACTTTTCTTACAAGGTCAAAAAGGTCTTCTTACAATACCATACCTATCTTACACTTCTCATTCATTTTTATTACAATACCCCTTCTACACTTCATAAGTTTCATAACTACCTACCCTAGGCTAGGACCTACCCTACATAATTAATTTAATTATATAATCCCACATGATTAATTTTGATTTTAATTTTAAATTTACTTATTTAAATTTTATAGTAATTAAAATATTCTAAGTGTTTTAGCAAAAGAGAATGAGAATTATTTCCTAAAGGAAAGATAATAATTTAATAAAAATAGGCTATAATAAAAGTCTAAGAATCTTAATTATCCTATTTGAAAGAGTTTCAAAATATTTGATCAAAGGAAGACCTTATTGAAGCATGTTAATTTTTTTAATCACCATAACTTAATCTTTGAGTCTTAAAAACCAAGGTGAATTTATTTTTATCACCTTTGGGATCCTATGACCTAATTTTGAGTATGTAATGGTTTCAATAATATTAAATTCATCTTGATTGTTTCAACATTGAAGTCTAATGTCTTCATGACATGCAAAACCTAATGTAAATATAGGGAGTTGTGAATTTAGTAGCTTGCTAAATTATTTCAACCATGTAGCTAAAAAGTGTAGTTCATAAAGATTGTAAGCTTTACACTATTCAAATGAAAGAGTTTCTTAAAAATTAAGAAAATACCCTAAGATATTATCTATTCTTAAGATAATTTGAGGATGTATTCCCCAAATAACTACTAGGTTTTTTCACTTAAGAGATAATTTTATTGTTATCTAGATTTTGTACCTAGATCTACACCTACATCCAAGGATCCGTATTGGAACAAAGTGATATATTTGAAGGAAATAAAAGTATAGTTGTAATAAAATATGAATAAGAAGTTGATTTAGCCTACCATGGGTATCTCTCATTATCTTTGAAAAAATTAAGGATGCAACCTTGAACTTTTACCCTCATTTTTTAAATTTTGAATCCTAATGGGAATTTCAAAATCTAGGTAGATGGTTGAGTCAATTAAATTGAGGTTGTTTTGACCTAAGATGGCAATGTTGTGGCCTATGAATCTTGTCAAATCAAGATGCATGAGCATACTATCCCACCCATGATATTTAGTTGGTTACTATTTTACATGCCCTCAAGCAATGATAAGTATTTCTCATTTGGTAAGCATTTTAAATTAAATTCTAATCATCACAAGTTTATGCACTTATTTTCTCAAAAATATCTAAATGCAAGGTAGATAAGATGACTTGATCTCATTAGTAACTTTGACACTAAAATGTATTATGTTAATCATAAATAAAATAGGGTTGTTAATACCTTTAGAAGAATAACTTATCTCGTTGCACTCTTTATTTTACAATCAAATTTTATAAATTATAGTTTGACACAATAGCTAACAGATTTTGTTTATAAGGAAATTTGTGTAGAATTGGTCAAATTAACAGTGGCTAAATATATTTTAAAATATTTTTTAGACTCAAATATTCTCTAAGGTATCAAAATAGAATTTTTGCTCTAGCTTATGTAAATTTAAGGGAACAACTATGGGAAGAAGTGCATATTGTGCCTCATTTTCTCACCCAAGTGTCACAAAAATGACATGTGAACTTATAAAGTTTTATTTTTGGCTTGGATTGAAAATGGATGTGGTTTTTTATGTGGGAAAATTGTTGGAATGTCAGTGTGTCAATGTTGATAATTTTTGTCAAATCAATGTAAAATAATGACATATAGGTATAAAATGGTAGGATGCAAGAAAGAACTTTAAATATCCACCATATTCATCTTTATGTTGTTTGTATTTTGAATAACTCGTACTATGCATAATGTTTTGTTTTAAGCAACATCATTTGTGTTTGGCCAATTGTGCACATTTTTTTTACATATTGTTTAGCATGGGTTTTTATGTTTGTTAAGGTACATGTAAAAAATTACAAAGACTTGGGTCATTGGTCTTAGTCTTATTTGAAAAATACTTGATCCATATTATGAATGGGACTTGTAAATTTATTGTATATTTTGAAATAGTCTTGACTAAGGACATGGCAATTACTAAAGTTGATAATTTGATAACCCTAATTTGAGTCAAGGTAATTGATTTAATCATATCTTTACACCTTATTATGGGTCAAGGTAAATGATTAAAATGTTTATTTGATTTTAAGACTTGATTAGGTCAAATCATATGGATTAATGTTGATTAAAATATTGATTATGTTTTTTAATATAATAAGTAAAAAGTGCTTATTCATGTCATTAACCTCAACTCAGTTAGAAAATTGGGAGTTAAGGAATGAAGTGAGAAGATGGAGACGGTTGAGGATAATGTGGATAGCAGATTATGTGCTACACAAACCTTGTTGCCACAAGAGTTAAGTCATTTTTATATTTGGTATCCATGATGCCGAACCATGATGGTGGATTTATGAAGAACATTTTTATCTATTTTAAAATGGGTTTTTTTTTAGGCTTTCAGGGATAGACAAAGGTAAAAAAGGAATAATAAAACATATGATCGAAGGAGAAAGGGTAAAACAATGTATTCTTCACTTCTAATGCTTTTTGATTAAAAAAAAGTAATTAAAATCTCTATTTTATTTCTCCTCGTCCTATTTTATTCTACCTTTTTGGAAGCATAATGGAAAAAAGGTATGTATGGAGAAACCTAGAATGGAAGTCCTACAAAACCATAGTTTTTTACATGAACCTCATCATTCTATTTGGTTCTTATAAATAAGATCTCTATATACTGTGGGGTGTTTCTTGTCTTGACTTACTATTGTTGAAGTAATTTTTTTTGCATTTTGTAGCTTTTGTATTTTCTATCAACTATAATTTGAAAGCCTATCAGCTACAAGACAAGGTTATTATTATCCTCACCCATATAAGGAATTATAGGTGAAATGTCTATTAAAATTGAACCTTGATGGTCTTTTTGACATGTTTCATGTAGAGTGATACTTTGGTTTTGTGTTCTTATTATTGTTTTTTATGTGTAGCTCTATGATGATTGTTTTGTGTTTTTAACCCTAATATGAAGCGGTGGATCCAATATATTCTTACATATTAATCTTATGAACCTTTATATATTTATTCTCTTATTTTAATAATGATTTCAAACTCACAATGGATGGATGAGGTGGTAAGAGCCAATAATGCTTACAAAATGGACTCCCAAAATAGTATTGTTGTATTTGATAGTTTTATCAACATGTGAAACTTTGTATTCAATTGAGGAATTATTTGTAAAAGGGTGAAAATGACCTTATGAGGCACCATAACACAATTTATCACCTTGTGTAATCTAACATGACATAATTTTATCAGTGTTTTGTCCTTATTTATTTCACTCTTTAGATGTAAGCATATAAACCCTAGTATATGAACTGATTCTTGTCTACTTTAATTCTAAGGTAAATAATACTTGGAAAACCAAAACTGGTTGATATATGTATTAACATTAAATTGTTTATCTTGAATATTATGGTTTCATTTAGTTGGATGTAAAAAATTAAATCATGGTATATTGAGTTTTTTTTTAGCAATTTTGTCCTTAATCTTGAAACATGATTTTTAATATGGTTATGATTAACATCACTCGTTTTAAGAATGATATTCAAATGATTAAACTTAGTACTATGTATTAGCTCCAAAATTTGTATGTTCAACATTATATTTGAATTTTGTTTAATACTTGTTAATACCATTTTGATTGGAAATACTAGTATCATAAATGGTCTCCATAAGATGGGATCAGTTATAAGTATTGTAATTGAAATAACTCAATGTATTTTGGATATTAAATATTTTTTTGATATGTTGAAGTGTGGCATTGATTGTGAATAAATGCTTAATATTATGTAGACTATTTATTTATGTCTTTTTGATGGTACACTCTTTGGTTAGACTTGAACCTTGTTTATCTATAGGATTATACATATTAAGGTTACATTTGATAAGATGGAAATCTTGGAAGTATTTTTAGGAATAAGAATAATTAAGAAAGCAAATGGAATTATTTTGGGTTGTATTTCAAATCTCATAGTTGTAACCCATTGTTACATTTAATTATATGTTACCATGTGAATTTTACTCTCTTTAAGTGATCTTGTCAATTGATTTTAATATAGAATGGAGCCTAGGTAAGGTTTGAGTAACATCATTCAATTCCATGGAAGTTAATTATGCTTAATTATATTGTATTTTTTTTCTTCAATTGCATCTTAAGAGATTATTATGATCTTTAATCTTCATTTTATTATGATGGTTGTTTCTTGATAGCACTTAATTAATTCATTGGAATATTTTTTGGTGAATTTAAGTTAGTATATAACCTTGAGGGAAAATGGTCAGTCTTGGACTGTGTGCACTTAATATATTGTCTATGTTTTATTAATTTCACTTAAGACTAATAAATGAACCTAAACCTTTCCATTCATGCATTATAAACATGTTTTTTTTTTACAAATATGATTATGTCATATAGTTTTTGTCGATGTTAACGTTTAATTATAACATTGCACTTATAATAATTTTGGAGAATATATGGTCAAAACCCTAATTCTATTATAATTATTGCAAATCGTGTTCTAATTTTGGTCTTATTCTTCATCTTCATTTTTTAAGAAAACTAACTTCAAAAAATGTTTCTCGATTTATGTCTTATGTCTGTATCATAATATTGTCATTGTGAAACCCTAGACATTTGTTTCAAACTATCATAAATACAACCAATTGCATATTTGTATTTGAATCATGATTGAGAAAGTCATTAGGCTAAGTGCCTAGATTATTGTTACAGTAATATACTAGTGAAATAAATTTGTCAATGCTAAAATTAAACTCTAGAATTACTTTAAATAGAGGTAATAATTCTATTATTTTGAATTTTATGAATACATAAACATATTATTGAAAGATAGCTTTCTTGATGATAATCTAGTTAAATAATGAACCTAATTTAAGTTGTCATGAAAGGAAAATATTTTGATTTCAATGTATGTGTAAACATTGTTTTACCCTATGTTTCCAATTTAGTTAATAGTTTGTATATGTTTCTTTTAGTACTAAATGAATATTGTGTAGATCTTGTAAGGTTTAAATATGTTCACTATTTAATTAATTGGGAACATTTGAGTTATCATTATGATTAAAGTAGTATCAATATATTTACTGTAATTAATAAATTTAAGTTAATTTTGTACTTTAACTTAGTACATAAAGTTAAACCATAAGTTTGTTGTTAATATTTTTAGAAAATGGAATGATCTCTAGTTTAAAAAGTGTTACTTAGATATATATAACACCATAGCATTGGATATGAGTCAAGTCTTATGTTAATATGCTCTTAGTTGCATGCAAATTTAAAAATTGTAAAGAAACATTAGTTTAAAAATATTATGTCTATGGGAACCTATGAAATATTGATGGAAATATATAGTATAAATAATGGTGATAGTTTGTTGAATCTTTAAAGTATTTAAATCAAAGTTCTTTCTATTTATAATTTATATATGAGAAACTAAATTTAAATCCTTAACCTACAAGTGGTGTAATAATTTCACTTGGTAAGGTGGAAGAAGACCATCTAAACTAAGGTTGAGATAACAACTTCATTTTCAAAGATGGTTAAATTGATTAATAAAGTTTGGTTGTTTCATCATATTGAATGGCACTTTATAACCTATGGATATTTAGTTTAAACATGACATAAAAATACTAGAATATATTCTTGGAGCTCTACATATATTTCTCATCCATTGAGTTCCATATTAGGATATATCACTTTCCTCGGATTAAGTTCCATACGAAATTCCAAAGAGGGCATAAAGGAAACATGTAAATTTTAATATAATGTAATTAACTCTAAAAGGTATTGATTATGAGATGATTTACATCTTAGCATTATAGTGAGGGAATGGTTTCAACAACTATAAGTTAAAGCAAAAATGGGAATTATTATTGTTATTATTTTAATTTTATTTTAACAAGTTATTTGCGGTTATGTTTATGTAGGAATTACTTGTTCTATTTTCTGTCAATCCTTCATGTAGTTTGGGGTCCAAATGTGTTATATTTTTTCATCAATATATAATGATGTGATTTTATAAGGAATAATGTGAATTTACTAGAATCAATTATATCGTATCAAGAGAATCACTTACTATAAATAGGTTCATAATCTTGAAATGTCAGACTTTTCAAGTTCATATTTTTGAGATTTTGATAGTAACGTATGTACTATATTATGAGAATATTTAGATAATTGTGAAAGTTTCCTACTTTATGAAGCTTTTAGGACAAGTTGATAAGTAAGTTATGACACTACATTAATTGTTACTTTCACCTCATTATTAGTATCGATTACTCTAGATTTAAATATTAGTTTACTCTTAAATTTTTCAATAGAAGTAGTTGGAGGATTAGACCCATACATTATCTTATTGATAGCAAGGGACTTAACTTCATATTCTTTGATCATATGGCACAAGTCAACAAAACATTGAAATCATTAAAATATAAAATACTCATGCAATGAAGCATGCAAGCTTGTCTTGATTATTTATTATAACTCATTGTTATACATAAGATTATCATGTTAGAGAGCCTAGTGTTATAATGAATTACATAATCATTGATGTATTCATTGAGTTCTTTCTTAAGTTTTTAAATTTGAGAAAAATAGAACTTCTCACTAATGTTGATTGTAAAGTGCACTAAGACCTTATTAATCAAATGATTGAAGGCATGCACTAATAGTAAGGTAATATAATATAACCATCACAAATAATATTCCTTAAGAGTCCTTATAAACAACATCATAAACAACTTTTCATTGAATGAATAATC
The DNA here is from genome assembly GCA_037957365.1 of Torreya grandis. NCBI lineage: Eukaryota > Viridiplantae > Streptophyta > Pinopsida > Cupressales > Taxaceae > Torreya > Torreya grandis. The sequence goes on along the minus strand of JARHVA010000216.1, from coordinate 895,086 downwards.
AAAACATGTTGTGTGAAAGGATCTAAGGTGTTGTTCTTGATCACATTTACATCATATAATGTAAGATTAGGTGCCACAAATACTATAGATAAGGGACAAGATGAAATATGTAGGGTCAATGTACTATGTAAGAATCATTTAAATGACCTTACTCTAGAAGAACATTATTTGAATTGTGAAACCTTGGCTTGAATATTAAGGATACTTTGTAGAAGGATTTGAGATGTAGGCATAACACATTATGTAGCAATAGATTATATCACATGTGTGGCCATCCTAAGAGGAACAAAATTACGTAATGTAGGGATATCTAAAAAAATGAGAAAAACCTTGTGTTTACCCTACACTATAAGTGGGAATCACATGTTTAACCATAGGTGTAGACATAGTGATAGTAGTGGTAGGTGTACTAGTTTGGACACTTATTTTAGACTCAATACATATAAAAGGTAAATTAATATTATTGTAAGGATCATTATTTTGGTCCTCATATGTAATGACCTTACCATTATTTTCATTTTCATCTATAATTACATGTAACAATCAATCAATCATGTGTGAATTAATTTTAAGATATTGAGTTAACTCTTGTTAATCTATGAAGAAAGTGGTTTGATGAATTCTTTCATACAAGTGGCTAAGTCTTTATTGAAAAAAATTTCTCGAACAAAAGTTTTGAAGGGATATTTTCAAAATGTCAAAGGATAAGTGAACCATTCAAAATTTTTGAAGGGATATTTTCAAAATTTCCAAAGGGTAAGTGAATTTTTCAAAGTTTTTGAAGGGTTATTTACAAAATTTCCAAAGGGATCTTTTCAAAATGTTTAAGGATAAGTAAACTGTTCAAATTTTTTGAATGGTACTTTGCCAAAGTTTTGAAGGGCATGTGACCCAAATAAAAATTGTAAAGGGTACTTTAACAAAGTTGAGAGATTATGGAGATTTTTGAAATCGGTAAGAGCGAGAAAAGAACTGGGGAGAACCTGGCAGGAGGAACAGATCCAGGTGGAACAATAGAGGAAGGAGGAAAATGTGGAGGGTTAGGATTCCTAACTAATGCAGACACAAAAGGGCCTCTCGCAGCTTCTTTGCTCTATAGTGGGTCCGGAGAACCTCCGTTGATAAAAGCAGTAGAACATTCCACGGAGACAGTGAAAGATAAAACTGCTTTTAACACAGAAAAGAATCTAGAAAGGCAGAAAGGGACCCATGAACAAAGGACCTGGTCATCGTTATTTGGGAAAAAACTGACTGGAAAATCCATCTTCCCACCGGTGACATCAAAATCTTGCTGGGAGAAAGGTGAGTTCCAAATTTTTATCCCAGACCCCTTACTTGATTTTTCGGTTTCTTCTATGGATCTCACCCTAGTAGGGAAATTTCAAGGAGCAAGACCAAATATAGACTCACTCAGATCCATGATCAAAAAAAGATGGGCCATACGCGGAGAAGTTGACATTGCACCTATGGTGAATGGTTTTTTCTCCTTCATCTGTAATTGTGAAGAAGATCTGAATATGATCCTGAGCGAAGGACCTTGGTCTTTTGGAAGAAGTACCCTTACTATTAAGAAATGGGAACCAGATATGGACTTATCTGAGTCTTTTTTCTCAACAACTCCTGTTTGGGCTAAGCTACCTGGGCTACCCTTAGAGTTCTGGCATGAGGACATTTTCAAAGGAATAGCTAGTTCTTTTGGTGAACTAGTGGCGGTGGATAAAGCCACGGCTTCAAGAACTAAACTCCAGAGTGCCAGAATCTACGTTAAAGTGGTGAATCTGAACCTCCTCCCCAAAAAAGTGGATCTTATTTCCAAACTTGGTAAGAAAACCCAAGTGATTGTTTTTGAAGATTTGCCAAACTCTTGTTATGTTTGCAAGAAGCAAGGGCATTGGGCCAAGAAATGCCCCAATAGGGGAAGAGCCAATTCAAAAAACCTTCAGGCAGGAAAAAATGTTAAAACCCAACAAAAGAAAATGTGGAAGGTTAAAGAAGACTATCGAAAGATAAAGAAGCCTCAAGAGATTGTAGCTGATCTACACTCTGATAAGGTTATTTCTACTGATTCAGTAGAAGCGGGTGACCTAAATATAATAGGAGAAATAGACCCCCTTGTAAAGATTTCTAATGTCCTGATGGAAGAAAAAGGGAAGGGAACAGAGGACAATGTATTAGTGCTTCAATCTGAAGAAGAGGTTACTGCTTCTACTCAGAACCCTCAAAGCTTAGAAATTCAAGATTTAAAGATATATGATAAAGAAGATCTAGAGGAAGGAGAAGTAGACCCTGAAAGAAGAAACAATACAAAAGTAGTAGAGGATGAATTGAGCGAAGGTCAGCTTGGGGAAAAGCAGGAGGAACTAAAGGACGAAATTATAACTCTAGCTAAAGAGGTCCTCAAGGCAGAAGAAAAAGACGAAGATGGTAAAAAATCTAAAAACCAAAAGCTTAAAGGAGAGATAAAGAATAAGTCTAACCACATAATGACAAGAAATGGGGGAGTGAAAACCAATGGCTCTCTAAGGAGCAATGGAGGAAAAGAATCTTGAAAACAAGCCAAATTAAAATTGGATGTTGGTTCCTCAGAAAAACCTGGGAAAAAATCTGCTAAGCAGAATAGAGAATTGGAAAGCAAGGTCAATATAGCAGACAGAAAGCAGAAAACCCTGGGGCATTATATGAACAGCAACAAAAAGAAATGAAGATTCTCAGTTGGAATATAAGAGGTCTAAACAGTCGTCTTAAAATAGACCTTGTTAGGAATTTTGTTAGAGAGCAAAAGCCAGACCTCCTTCTGCTTCAAGAAACTAAAATGAGTAAGGACAAAGCTGAACAGATCAAAGACTTTAAAAATTACACCTTTATAGCTGGTAGTTCTGAAGGTGCTTCAGGAGGTACAACAATTTTATGGAGAAAAGATCTTTTTGCTGGATCTATTTTGATAGAAAGTAAAAATTTACTGGCGGTTAAATTAACTAATGTTGACCAAAAGGATAGTTGGTATGTTGTTAATATCTATGCTCCTAATTTCAGGAATGAAAGGAAAAAGGTATGGGAAACTCTCTCAAAGCTCAGAAGGAAAGATCATTGTGGGCGTTGGATTATGATGGGAGACTTTAATGTCCCTCTTTATGATTATGAGAAAATGGGTGGTAAAACAATTCAAATGGAAGGGAGAATTGACCTTATGGAGTATATTAGCAAAGAAGGTTTAATGGATGTGGAGCTACAAGGAATTTAGTACACCTGGAGCAATAAGAGATTGAACAAGGAATGCATACAGGCCAGGCTTGAAAGGGCTTTCATCTCCCCAAACTGGTTAAATGACTATAATAGCAAGTTGGAAGCACGCCATAGAATAGGCTCAGATCATTTCCCTCTAATACTTATAGTGGATAAACTAAACCATAAAAAGAATCATCCTTTTAGATTTGAAAAGATGTGGTTGCAGCATCCACAGTTTGAAGACAAAATAAAAGAGTGGTGGAATATCTCTATAGAGGGATCAGCTCTCTTTCAAGTTGTTTCTAAACTCAAAAATGTTAAAAAGAAAGTAAAGAAATGGAATAAGGACTGTTTTGGAAATATTTTTATAGAAAAGAAGATCATCAAGGAGAATATCAGAAGAATACAGGAAAAAATCCAGTAATATGGATATACTTCTGAATCCCAAAGAGAAGAAAGCGAATATTTGGTATAGTACCAAGACATAATAACTAAGGAGGAAATTTACTGGAGACAAAGATCAAGGGTACAATGGTTGAAAGATGGAGATAAAAATACAAAGTTCTTCCACCTTTCTACTATGAAACATAGAGCGAAAACACACATCCATCATTTGAAAAAAGGAGTTCAAAAGATAACAGAGGAAAAGGAAATTAAAGAGGAAATGATTTCATTTTTCTCTTCCCTGATGAAGGCAGATAGAAACATCAACTTGAAAAGCCAGGCTAATATTCTTCGAGTGATTCCCCCATCGATCATGAAGGAGCAGAATAATATGTTATGTTCTATACCTAAAGAGGAGGAAATTTTTAAAGCTGTAAAATCTCTTGGAGGAGAAAAAGCTCCGGGACCAGATGGTTTCCCCATGTTCTTTTTTCAAAAGTTCTGGAAATTTATAGGAAAGGATGTCAGTAATGCGGTGAAGGAGTTTTTTGGAGCTAAACTGATGCTAAAGGAAATTAATGCCACTTTTTTGTGCCTAATTTAGAAGAAAGTAGGTGCGGACAGCCCTGATCAGTTCAGGCCAATTAGTCTGTGCAATTCCCTCTATAAGATCATTTCCAAAGTACTCACGACTAGACTAATCCTTGTGATCCCCTCAATTATTGCTGAGCAGCAAAATGGATTCATTCCTGGCAGACAAATACTCAACTCAGTTATTACGGTGCATGAGAATATTCACTCACTTCTCAAATCCAATACTGAGGGGTTCTTGATGAAAGTTGATATTGCTAAAGCATATGACAGGGTGGATTGGCAATTCCTTTCTAATAGTCTTATTGCCTTTGGATTTGAAAAAAGAGTGGTTGACATTATCAATCAGTTGATATCTATTACTTCTATGGCTGTGTTGGTAAACGGGACCTCGTCTCATTTTTTTAAACCGTCAAGGGGATTAAGACAAGGGGATCCTATATCCCCTATTCTGTTTATTATTATGGCAGATAGCATGGGACGCTACCTTGGGGACCTGGTTCAAAGAAGTCAGTACAAAGGCCTGAGACCCTCTTCACATCATTTAACTTGTTCCCATGGTCAATTTGTGGACAATACTATTTTCATGGGACAGTCTGAAGTTACTGAAGCAAGAACTCTTAAGGAAGCCATTAATCTGTACACTTCTGCTTCTGGACAATTGATAAATTGGAATAAAAGTGCAGTTTTCTTTACTAATACCCCTGTTTATAGACAAAACAAAATCGCCAGAATTCTTGATTGCTCTATAGGTTCTTTTCCTTCCATCTACCTTGGTCTCCCTTTTGGATTGAAAGCTCCCGAAGCTTTTTGGGAAGGCCTTTTAAATAAATTTAGCAAGAAGTTAGCGGGATGGAAAGGTTGTCTTCTTAGTCAAGGAGGAAAGCTAACTCTCCTCAAAGCAAGCCTCCAAAGTATACTGACGTATGCGTTGAGTCTCTTCAAAATCCCTTCAAAATTTGCTGAGGCAATTGAAAAAATCCAAAGAAACTTTCTTTGGTCAGGTTCTGAAGAGAAGAGGAGAATGCCTCTTATAGCATGGGATAACATTTGCAAACCGATCAAGGATGGTGGACTTGGTATAAGGAAAATAAGAAGTATGAACACTGCCCTTCTAGCTAAATAGGGATGGAGGGTCTTTCAGGAAAATAATGAATGGAGTAAAATTTGGAAGCATAAGTATTTATTTAAGGCACAGTCACTTCATGACTTCTTTACAACTCCAAAAATTTCTCACCCATCTGCTATTTGGGGGGCAGTCCAGGGAACAAAACATGTTCTTGAAAAAGGAAGTGCTTGGAAAGTTGGTAATGGTAAAAAGGTGAATTTTTGGGAAGATACTTGGGTTAGAGGTAAACCATTACAGGAAGATATCCAAGATAAAGATGTTATAGAAAGATGTAAACAAAGAGTGGGCACAATGGTTAGTCAATACTGGCCGAACAACACTTGGGTAAACCTCACTGACTATGATCAAGATCTCAAGGATATTCAATTATCCCTAAATGCTATATCCCTTAATCCTAACCAAGAAGATAAAATTGTTTGGTATCAGGAGCCAAGTGGACAGTTCAAAGTCTCCTCCATCTTCATCTCTAAGGGTAATGGTAGAAAACCGTTTTGGACAAGAGCCTGGATCAAGGGGCTCATTCCTAAAATCAAGTTCTTTTTTTGGACCCTCCTCCAAAACAAAATTTTGACATTGGATAATTTACAGAAACGCGGAATCAATATTGTTAACAGGTGTATACTGTGTAAGAGAGACCTTGAAGATAGAGATCATCTGTTTGTGAATTGTTCCTTCACTCAGCTTGTTTGGAAGGAGGTTCTCAATCTGTGGGGTATCACTTGGGTTCATCAAAAAAATGTTGAACTTTCTCTCAAAAGCTGGTATTGCCCCTCTAAGAGTCATGAAGTTCTCTTCTTATGGAAAATAACTCTTCCCCATATCTGGTGGGGAATATGGAAGGAAAGAAATAACCAAATATTCAGAAACAAAGAACTCCCTGGTTGGGTGGTTGGCCAGAACATCATTAGAGCTCTAAAGGAAAAATTTTCATCTCAAAAAAATCAAAGTTCTAATCTTAATGTGGATAATCCTCTGAGGAAGGACATAACTCCCGGTAAATGTGATAATCCCAGATCAGGTGTGACTTCGATTAGCCCGCCTCAAGATTGGATTAAAGGTAATTTTGATGGTGCAACAAAAGAGAACCCGGGAAATGTTGGATGTGGTGGTGTCTTGAGAAACCATGTGGGAATGGTTATTGATGCTATTGCAATTCCCATAGGTAAATCTAATTGCCACATTGCTGAAGCAACAGCTGCTCTCCAGACCCTTAAGTTAGCTGTGGATTCGGGATATTCTAAATTGTGGCTCGAAGGGGACTCTTTGAATGTTATTAATATCCTTAATAACAAGAATTCTGTGTCTTGGACCATAGAGGAAAAGTTAAAGGAGATGAAAACTCTAATGAAGAATTTTAAAGAAATAAAAATCACCCATACCTACCGCAAAGCCAATGGTGTTGCAGATTGGCTTGTAAATTGTGTTGTCTGGGAAGGGCATAATGTGAGGTGGGGTGGAACCTTAGATAGGAACATGGATCTTAAAGCGATCATTCTTCTTGATGCCACACATGCGAATGAAGGAAGGATTGGAGTGTTACAAAATCCTAATGAGTAGGAGGAGTGGCAACTCGGGGAAAAGAATCCCATCATCAAAAAGTAAGGCCCTCAAGAGGGGGAAGCGGATCCTGAAAAGCCAAAAACAAATTCGACGTCCTATTTAACTTGACAGCAGCAAGATCCAGGGCAATATCCATAGTAAACGAGATTCAAAGAAAATGAGTATGGCGCGGGAAAGGAAGGGAGAACCCTGCAAACAAGAGCCAAAGAGCTGTTCAGAATGGAGAGAGAAACAGCAAGTCTAGAGAATTTTGCAAAACGGAAATGTCACGAGTTACATGGAAAGACTCCACGGCTCCAAACCGCACATCACGACGGCCTTCTTCAAAAACTGGTCAGACGACAGGGTCACCTTGCATGGTATAACGGTAAATTTAACTGAAGATTTTATTGCTGAGGTTACAGGGTTGTCAATGGAAGGAATCAAATTTTCAAAGCAGACCAGCATTTCGAACGAGGCATTCTGAAAATTCCCCAAAACGGAAGAGGAAGAGCAGAAGTTGGTAAAAAATGGGGATTTTTATGAGCTGGATCAAATTAAAGGGATCTGGAGGGACATCCTAAGCTGTATAAGGGAGTACTTCATCCTGGACAGTAGAAGCAAATGGGTGCATAAGTTCCATTTTGTCTTCCTCAACCACTTCAGGCATAAGGTTAGCTTGTCTTTTCCTTTCTACCTTCGCTATTCCCTGATTCAAAGCCTTTATGCTCATAGGAAGAAAGATTTGCGCCCTATCCTTCATGAAGGCCTTATTCTGCTCATTGAAGGCTTCTGCAAGAATAGGGCACTGGTAAAGTATCCCAAAGAAGGGAAAACCAAGTTGACAGGGAATAAAAAGGATGATAATGTAAGCAGAAAAGGTAAAATTAAGACCCTTAATCCTACCAAACAGAATGCAGAAGGAGAAAGGGGTCGGGAGAGAATTGAAGAACCCGTGGAGAAAAATCTGGAGGAAGAAAATGGAACAGAGAGCTGGGACACCAATTCTAGTAATGATGAAGAAGGTTCTGAGGAAATGGAAAAAGATAAAGTCAATACAGAGGAGGATTCTGTGACCAGAACATAAGAGATGGAGGAAAACCAGAATGTCGAGGAGGATGTCATTGTCCAGGAAGATTTTGGTGAGGACCCTACATCAAAGAATGAAAAGGAAACCCCAGTTCAGGAAAATATTCAAAACATGGAGATGGAAATTGAAGTAGGATTCAATGAACGGGAACAAAAGAGCCAAGAAGACTTTATTGAAGAAGCTAGAAATAGCCTAAACAAGAAGCCTGCAGATTGGAAAGGGAAGAAACAGAATGAGGAAATACACATTCCTTTGATTTGGGTTAACAGTAAAGTTGAGTCTTCTTCCCAATTAGATTCCTGGTTGTGTAGAGAGATCATTGACCTCAAGAAAAAAGCGGAAACTTTGGAAGAGTCCCTGAAAGCTGCTTGGAACAAAGTAAACGACATGGAAAAACAGGTAAGCGAGATCCCTGTGAAGATCAAAGCTTATGAAAACAACCTCCAGGAGCTAATAAAGGATAACAGAAAGAAAATGGAGGAAGTTACTTCCAACATTTGTGTAGCTGCTATCAATATTGGGAAACGAGCCAATGAGGAGACCAAAGCACTTGAGGGTCCCTGTAAAAGGACAAGGCAAAGTTCCAGAAAGAAAGACACACAAAAAGGAGCTTTGCAGGAGGCTTCCACCCAGGAAATAGCTCTGAAAGAAAAAGAAGCCAGGAACTTGATTCTGGAACTAGATGAATAATCTGGTCCTTTTTTACGGTTGAGAAACTGGTACTGATCTTTGTTTTATTTTGCTAGTTTCTGTTTGTTGTTCTACCAGACTTTTGTTTTTGGGTTTTGATCGGTTGAATCTCTATGGTGTCTGGACCTTTCTAAAACTATTTTTACTACATCTCCGTAGTGTTTTTTTAGGCGTTGCCTGTGGGCTTAGAATGCTCTTTTTTTGCTTTATGTCAAAGGGTTTCGGGGCCCCTTCAAAACCTGCTTTTACCTCTAATCTAAAACTCTTGTTAATCTATATCATTAAATATAGCATAACCATTATCATTATTAGGATCCACATAAATTATATTGTCCATTATGACTTTGAAAAGGGGAGAATAAAAAATTAGCTATGAAACCCTAACACAATAGTTTTTTCCACTAATTTGGATTAATCGGTAAGATTAATCTAATTAAGATATAACTTTGAAATAATATTTAGATTAGAAGATATGGAATTCAAACATAAAATAGAAATGTAAATGATTGACAATTGATTCTTCCTATTTGATAAGGGCATGTTCTAAATACAAAAAATAATAAAGAGATAATGATACTTAGATTTTCTAGTCGAGTGTCTAAATTTTCTTGTATCCTATAAGTGGAAATCAGAGATAAGAATGCTTATGTTTCACTCAGTAAAAGAAATAATTTGTTGCCATTATTAGGTTACTTTCATAATATTGGGTTAGTATCTACATTGATATCCACCTACCGATTGAAACTGAACTGTGTGAAAATGTGATGTATTCATGGTAACAAGGTTCCCAATGAAGGGATGCCTCACCACGTAGCCTATAAGGATATACTCACACACACATAAATAGAAGAATTAAAATCCTTTTTTTATTTTCATTAACTTAACCACTCAGGTTAAAAATTATTTTAATCTATTAAGCTTTACAATTGAGTTATTTGGCTCTATATCCAGTCCTAAAACTTGGATTTCTCTATCTCTCTAAAATTTGTCTAGACTTTGGTAGAGTTTTCCTCTTTACCCGCTTGTCTCTACTTTAATGGGTCATGGACATCCTATTTATAGACCAATTGAAGGTGATCTATAAGCTTCTTCCTACCAAGAATTCCAACAACCAAAAATATATATAATTAATGTCTATTAGTTGGTTGGTTCAAGACCCCATCTAGTATAGGTCCTTATTATGCCAATCCCATCTACCTAATAACCTTAGTATCTAGAGTCCCACCTTTCACATTATCACTCAAATTAAAATTTGGGTGGTTAGCAGTCTTACCAAGATGATGTTGCATGAGGGTCAAGTCTATTGACCTTCTAGTAGCTTCCAACCTCATCTACATTATGTGTATATTAGGGTCATTATGCATTCCAAATAAATTTATGTGTATTTTTGGGATCTATGTGTGCCTCTTACATTATGTCTTTTATTGTTCATGAGGTTTCTTTGGTGACCATTATCTTCACTTTGGTATTTTTTGCACTCACGTGTCCTTCGTGTATTAGGTTCACTCTTTATTTCTCCACACACCTTATCAATGATCAATGGCATTCTTCATTTCCCACACTAACCCTTTCACACCCTAAGTCCTTCCATTCTTTGTGAATCATTATTTAACCAAAATTTTAACCCATTTTATTTAAATGTCTTTCATGCTCATGTAGTCAGTATCTTCATATGTGTATTGTGCCTCATATAACTCCTAATAAGTTTACATCTTGGATTTAATATTCATGCCACCTATGTGTGATCTTAATTAATTTTCATGTGTGCTCCCTCAGTAAACCTTTATTTTTCATCTTCTATCACCCATCCTTCCTTCATTTGTGCACTCTAAAACTTAGGGTTTTTGGGATTGCAAGTTCTTATGGGATGCTCCTACATCAGACTCCCTAGGTAATTAAAATGTAAGATCATGCTTATAAATAGGGTTTGCATGGTAGAACCACCATTATGGTTGGATTCCTAGACCTCAGTGTTCCCTAATACATGTTATGTTTCCTTTGTAGGCTTACTTCATTATTCTTCCTCTTCTATACCCTCATAGACCCATATACCATCTTCCTCTACATATTTCCAATATCTATATTTTTAATTATCCTCCTCTTCACTCTCTTCCTTCCTTTGGTGGTTGGTGGATCTACATCCACCTATATATATCCACCTCCACCAATTATTTTTAGCACTTCTTCCTCTAGTGTGCACCATGAAATTAATTTCTTGCATGTCCCTTCTTTCTCTCTTCCTCTTCCTCTCTCCTGTTCTTATTTTTTTCCTCTCATGGGTCTACACCCACCTTTACCCATCCACTTCCACCTCATTCTTGTATCACTTCTACTCATGTGTGCAACATCAAGGCTCCTTTATGCTCTCTCTTTTACTCTCCTCTTTTCTTAGCTATCATAGGTCTACACCCATCTCTCTCCACTATGGATTTTCACTCACTTAATTCCTCTATGGGTTTATATCCATTTGCTACCATCCACCTCTAAGGGTTTTATTCAACACCTTCCTTATGCACTTCAAATAATCCTTCCCCTATGTGCACTCTCTTCCTTATCTTATCATCTTCTTCTTCTTTGGAAAGTAAAGGTAATTTCACTCCTTAAACCCATGTGTCTTCATTAAAAAACTTATTTTCAATCACCTTGTTGATTTCCTATACCTCCTATGTGCCTCTCACTAGGCACTCCTTCATGGTACTCCCACTGCCTCCTTCATTATTTACTTCTTGTTAGATGACTTTAGCAAAATGCTTGTCTTGATGGGATTTTTTAGACCCAATATTTTATCCTTCATCCTTATTCATGATATGTGAAATTAGAATTATGACCTTATTATTAGCTTCAATTTGATATCTTCTCACCTCCTCAACACCTATGTAGTTGGCTCATGCATTTCATGCTTATTTGGGCATGTTTCTAACTTTATTCTCTCAATAAACCTTACCTCATTATTTCCCTTTGTGTGAAACTTTTGATGTCCACCCTTTCTTCCTATGCTTCCTCTCACATCTTTGGCCCTTGAATCTAGCATGGATGTCTCTCTATCTTCTTTTTTTTCATCCTCTCTACTAAGAATCTTCTCTTATGCATTCATATCATTTCATGCACTACCTTCTTATTGGTTTTCTCAAACATTATTCTCCTTTTCTTCATCTTCTTCATTCTCATCACATGCTTATTTTTAATATTAGTGTGACTCCTCCACCCTCTTCACTTTTTAAGAGGCATCCTCTACCTCAGTAATCCTACCATTGCACTTCTTTCTTTCTCCTTCATCTCCATGCATTCTTATTAGCATGTTGCCTCTACTCCACCACTAATTATGATATACTCTTACATATATATCTCTTTTATTGGTACTTGAACCATCTCTTCCACCATTCCTAATGTGTCGCTATTCATATGCACCTCTACTATCTTCTTTACACTCTTTGATTTTCCAGCTTCTAGTTTCTCATAAGGTAATTCTTATTTACTCTTATATTTTGTATCATCTTTAGTTGTTTCCTCCTTATATGCTTCCTCTAATTAATTCTCTTCTCCAAAACATAAATCATCCAAGGCCTCTCCTTTTTCTATCCTAATGACTATCACATTGGCCCAATCTTCTATAAGGATCTCTTCTTCTAAGGTTTGTGTTTGAACCCCTTCTTCTTGGCCACTCCTCTAAATAGTCTCACCCATTATAATAACATCTCATCATGTGCATTACCATTCAATATAATACTCCTCTACACTTATGCACCTAAATACTTTGATTCTTCTCTTCTACTCGAGTTATTCCACATATGCACTATCTAGTCCAATAAATTTGAGACCATTTGGTCCCAAGTTTTCATGTTATCATAGTTATTCCATATCCTTCTCTATTTTAGATACTTAAAACCTTCTATCTTAATTTCAAACAACCTTCTCCATGAAAAATTCACCTTCTTAGAGTTTTTAATTCCTCTTGGTGAAAATTTTCACTCTTGACCTAACACCTAGGTCATTAATCTTTCAGGGCCTTTTATCCCTAAGAAAATTGGTGCTTCTCCTTCAGTGTGATATCTTGCATGTCTTTATTTTTCTACATGTTCCTCTTCTCTAAATAATAATCCCTTATTCCTTATGGGATTATTTATCCCATCTCTCTTCATAATATGGGTTTATCTCTCTTTTATAGTGATTTTACTCTAGCCACAACCTCTACTATCATTATATGAGTTATGACATTGATTCACCCTTTACTCAAGCCTTTTGTTGGGTCATCTTATTTAATATTTTTTATCTACCCATTGTTTACAATGGAGAATAATTTCGCACCTTCTATCTAATGGCACTCATTGGAAGATGAGTCACTTTTCATCTCTATGTGTTGACCCCACATATATACCTTCAATCTCAATCACTCTTAAATATTCCTTGGTGTTTCCTCCACATGTCCTCTACACCCTCCTCACTAGGTGTCACTCTCTCCTACTTAGTTATTATGGGTTATCACCCACCAACTCCTTACACTTCTTACTATCATGTTACTTTGTCATGATCCTACACAGGGACTCTGGGCTTAATGAATCACTATCTTGAAATCTTGGTTCATGATCATACATATCTCACCCTCCAATATTTATTTTCTACCTAAAATCATTCACCTTCCACTAATTACCTCATAATCAAAATCTACTAGTCTACACTCTTCGCCTTCACTAGCTACCTCAAATTAGTGTTAATGTTAGTATGCACCCTTTCACAACACTCACTCTATTTTATTCCAATAGTAGGGTCTTTCTCTACCTACATTATTTAAGGTAGTAGACCTTGATTTTATACCACATAATGTATTAGTGGTAACATTATTCCAAATAAGGGACACCTCACCATGTAGCCTACAAGGATCTATAAGCACACACATAGTGGAATCAATATCATTATCTTCTTCTCATTAACTTAAGCACTTATGTTACAAAGTATTTGAATCTCTTAATATTTATAATATATATATTTGGATTTATATCTAATATTCATACTTAGATCTCACTCTCTCTCTACATATTGTCTACACTTTGGGGAAAAAAATCTCTTCGCCCCTTAGTTATATGTCAATGGGTTTCAAGCCCCTTATTTATAGACCAACCTAAAGGTAGTAAAGAAGTTTCTTCCCACCAATAATTATAATTTCCAATCAGAAATAAGATTAATGTGTATTAGTTGTTAGGTTTTAGGCTCCATCTACTTCAATACTTTATGCAACCAATCCTACGAACCTAGTCACCTTGGTTTCTAGGTGATCACCTTTCTCATTGTCATCTGAATATAAATTTGAGTGGTTAGTAGTCTTGCCTAGATGACATGGAACCAAGTCCATTTATGTTGACCTTCTAGTAACTTCTAATCCTATATGTTTTATGTGTGAATTAGGGTACTTCTACTCTCTAGACATATTTGAAAGTATGTTGTGTGCTCTACATGTGGCTCTTATACCATGTATTTTGTTGTTTATAAGTGTTCCTTGGTGACCATCATCTACACTTTTGTATTTTATATACTCATGTATCATTCACGTATTAGGTTTTTTATTTATTTCCTCATGTGCCCTATCAATGATCACTAGCATTCTTCATCACTCCATGCCAACCCTTTGGCACCCAAAGTCCTTGCATTCTTTGTGGTCCTTGCCTTAACAAAAAATTTAACCCATTTTATTTACACATATATTATGCTCATGCATTTGGTATGATCCTTCATGAGTTTTAACTTATTTGACTCTTAAGAACTTTATAGACTGGATCTCATATGTGCACCAGTTATGCATGCACTCAACTAGTTTCCTCATGCATTCCCTTAGTAAGCCTTTATGTGCTATCATTAGGTGCCCATCCTTCCTTTAATCATGTGCTCCAAAAATTAGGTTGTGAAAGATTTTAGGTTCACTTGGGATGCTCATACATAAAAATTAACACAATGACTATGTATTTACCTTCACTATCTTTCCTTACTCTGTGTTTATGATCCCAAACCCTGATGATGTGTGTAGATCTAAAAATCAACCTTATTTTCCTTAAAATCTTATATTTTATTGTGATGGATAAAACCCTAAAAAAATGGGGGAAGTGTAATGAGTTAAGCTGACCCTAATCACCCTTATCTGATGATTGGTTGCTACCAATTTATCAAATACTCCAAAGAGGGAAATCAAGCCACACATAGTTATCCAACCTAATGTGATTGTGTGATTATACTCCTTCACTATGTGAGGGAAACTAATGATTATTTTGTTACTTGAAAGTGATTTATTTATCCTATCTATTTAGTGCTTTAGATTTGATTTGTAGTCAATTATAGTAAATAGTTTGAAAATTAGGAAGAACAAAGTATATTTTGTTAGTGCAAAATAGTATATAGATGTGCAATAGATAGATTCCAAATGCATTTAAAATGAGGCCTTGATTTATTTATATATGGAAACATTTGAATAATTCATCATTTGATTGACATGATAAGCTTATATGTTAACCCAAAGGATGGGTTTAATTTTATAAAATAACAATTATATGGAGTGGCATAGTTTTGACTATCACAGGTCATTTTCAACTAATGATAATGATTGTATCATCATAACTATCCCAAGTATAGGTGGACTACTCTAAGAGTCTTTAGATGTTTGTGCAAGATATTTGATAGGTTTTAAATATACAATGAGGTTCCTATAGATGTATTACAATAATATATAAGGGTTGACTCATAAGGTAGCTTGTAAGTGTTAGATTATAGAAACTTAGGATCTTATTTCGGTGCTTGAGTCATGCATGGTAAATGTGTGTCAAGCCTGCCATTTTAGTATTTACGAATGTCCCCATTTTATCTAGTAATGAAATTACTAGAGTAAAAGGATAAAATATACATGAATGTGTACAACATAATTTTCCTTCAGGGGAGATAGCTCCAAATTCATAGTTTTACTCGTTAGGAACATGAAATGAGGATAAAGTAGTTCATGTCCATATGTGAAATCTAAAATATAAAAAATTGAAAGAGTAAGGGTTAGAGTATACTTGTGTGTTGGTGAAAACCATTTTTCCTTCATAGATTGTTGGATATGATGTTTCCTCATTAAATCATTGGATAATTTGGGTGATCATGCCTCATCCTTGTGTAAATATGAGGGATCATAAGTTTGGAAGGCAATATGAACCAAAACTCGTGTATGTGGGGAAAATTACACAATTTACTAACCAAATAACTATGTAAAAATTATATAGAGAGAACCATGCATCTAGGTTCAACTCCAAAAGAAAACACTACATTGGTAAATGAGAGAACCAATCAAGAAAGGTTTTATCATAAATTAATTAACCACTGAATATGAATTATAGACTCAAATTTAATTTTCCACTCCCATTCAACCATGTTTGAACCATGTAAATAAAAATCATGATCACAAGGGAATGAACAATGTTCATGTCCCCATCATGTACATAGGTTTTGATAAATGTAAAGTAGAATGGAAACCATTTGTCATTCAACTTTAATTATATTGTATATGTGCATAAACTAGTTTCATGCCCCTTGAATATGTATGATGAATTTGAGAATATGTATCCCAAATATAATGTGAATGTATAAGTCATAAATTTTATTCATGTAAACTATTTTGCACCTCCTCATGCATATGAATCCAAAGTGTTTATGAATCTATACTCAAGTGTTTGTAAAATTGAATGCATATGCACCCAAAGTGTTTATGAATATGTGTTCAATTGTTTTTAAATTTAATGAATGTACATAGAATATTCCCTTTTATTTTATACCCATATGAATATGTTTGTCATATATATAATATATTTTGATATCTGGACCATCTAAATCTCTAAAAATTGTAAAATATGTACCCTAATCTAATATTATACTCATGGAGGCTAATTTATATAATGCAAGCCTGTTGTAATTCCCCCTTTTAAGATGATGGATATATCATGTAAGTCACTAATCTCATAATAATAATGAAATGTATCATGTCATGTATAAAAATAACATTATGTAATTTCATTTGACCATGTGGAGAATATGTCATCATAGTAATATCTGATTCAATCAAGGCATGTATGTAGCATATATAATGTGGCACATGTAAGTGACAAGTCTAGATAGGTATATAAATGATGCATGTAGTATAAGTATCTCTAAATATAACTACATAGTAATAGTTAATTATATATATCATGGCACCCTTCCATGTCAAAAATCACAACAAACACAAGTGTTAGTTGTCACCTATAAGTCAAAAGACCACATACAAAGGACATAAAGATGTCAAAAAAGTCAAGGCTAAATTTGACACACATGATAACATAATAAATTTAACAAATAATGGAAATTAATGGATGTCATAACAAATAAGCCAAATGGCCACATAAAAATTAATTTATCATGTAAAGGCATAACAACATCAATCAAACATAGAATAAGTAAGTAGTCTACACTATCCATATGTATCAATTTCAGATCACAAAAAAATGGCATGTCACTTATCAATATATAAGAAATGAGTGACTAAGAATATGTTTAAATAATATAGGTGGCTTAACATTGAACAAAGATCATATAAAGATCATATAACATGCAATAGTGTACCATGTAGAACAAGATACCCCCAATGTGACCAACGGCTAAATGGAAAACCAACATCTATATGTTCATGTGTAAATAATATGTCATACATAGCACTAAAATACCATTAAATATATGTTTTTATGTAAATAATATGTCATCTACCAAAACATGTTATAAATAACATATATAAAAATTTAAACTAGTCATCATGTCATGTTTAGGTCTTGAATTTTTTAATATTTGAATGTTTTTGGTTTTTTTTGTAATATTTAAAATTTAAATTGTGAGCCCAAGTAACCATTTTTATAAAAATATAATAAAGAGATGGATTTTAACAATCCAATAGTGTGTATTAGGAACGATAGCATGGCCTATGTGGAAGGAATGGATGTAAGTCATGTGCCCCAATTACTATCATGGATCAAAGATATGTGGGTGGTGGATGGGTGTGTGGGTGAATGAAATTAAATCCTTATTTAATAATATGTATATTTTTATGCCATTTATGTTTGCATGATGTTTGGTATACATATATTTATCCTGATATGGTCTTGCTTTGGATGTTGTATTTATGAGACAATTTTTGGGTTTTGTGTAGATTTTTAAGGTTTTGTTGTCTCAGATTTTTGGATGAATATGAAAAATTATGTGGTTATATTATACTAATTATAAACATTTTAAATAATAAATTATGACTAAAGTTACTGGAAGTGACAATGAGGGAAAAAATAGTTTATTTTTATGTAGATTGTGCATGTAGGGGTTGTCATGAAATATAAAGTAAAATAAGTTTTTTGTTTTGGAATTTTAAAATCAAGATGACAATTACAAGGTTAAGATTAAAATGAAAACAAAAAAAATGGATATAATAATAGTAAAAGTGATTATTTATGTACCAGATAGAAGAATAGCCTAGGATAGTCCAATGAACAATCATGCAAATATTATGTACAATGATGCTTGTTATTTTTGCCTAATCTAGTTCATGTGTAGGTTTTGTATCCATTAGTATTAATTTTTAATCAAATACTTTATACTTATTTGAACCATATTTATACATATAATTTTTTATAGTTAGATCCATAATTTGAGTGTCAATTTTATGATATTTTATATTAATAACATGTATGAGTTGTTCATAATTATATTCCTTTCTCTTAGGTAGATTGATTTGTTATGAATTATAAGTGTCATCCATTTATGGTCATAGTTATTTTGAATATGTCTCAATTTGAATGGTTTTGATATCAATAAGATCTTGTATTTTCCATCTTAGCCTAAAACATCTATTCATTGAATGCTCCATAATATAATGATATTCACAATATGCATTTCTATTATAGTTTTTTGGTGTAGGCTTATTTGGATCCATATTTTGTGGGTGTATAAGTGTGATAATATTGAATTAAATTAAATACTTCAATATTGCATGAGGAGGTGATTGTAATCAAGAAAATATCCTTTTTAATGGAATTGCTTTATTGGGCTACCTGGTATGTCATAGGGTTATTTGATTTGTACCATATATTTTTGTCTTATGCAACATTGTAGATACTAATGTATCATGTTATTTGAAAGGATCCATATATTCATAGCATGTATATAGATGTACCCTGTGTGTAAATGTAACACACATATGTAATGTAAATGGTATTACCTCCATATAATGTATTCAAGGTTGGACCAATAATAAGTTGTAATGTCTATCATGAAGCATGACTTATAATAGTGAATTTACCTTATTTGGTCCAAGTATTACTTCCATTGAATTTGTACCAAGTGGTGGTCAAATATTTTGATCTAAGTTGGCAATGATGTGACATTTTATATGTAATTATTGCATATCAATTTATAATGCATGAAATAATGATATGTTTCAAATATTTTTAATTAATTTAGGATTAATGATAGTTAATTTGATGATTGATTTTGATATTTCAATTAAAATAAATATTTCATTAGTTTGGCCTATTGTGTACTTGATACCTAAACTATTTTGTAACTTTATCTTGATGGACATATCATAAATGAAGTAATCATGTGAATCACTAAATATATTTTTATCAACAAAAGATATATGATTTTTTTATTTTTTTTAATATAACTGAGACCTTATTGTCCTTTATTATTAGATGCTAGGATGGGGGTAATAATTCCTTGTGCATGTTTCCCTAATGTTTGTTCTATGTCCCCCCACTTTTTCAAATATTTTAACTCAAAACTGCATCTTGTCAAATTGTTTTGACTAATAATTTCATTATAATGGTTTGAATATCTAGTGTTAAGTCTTTGTATCTTTTAGAATAAATTTTAAATGTCTTTAAAAATTCATGTTACATGTAATGTTGATCACATCCTAAATATCCTTATAAAATTCCTCAAATTTTGGGATAGTGGTGGCGTGGACCTTCATAGAGGTAAAATAGCTAACATTATCTTGAGGATAAGTGGGAAGAAAAGTATAAAATACCAAAAATAAAATAATGATAACCCTTGATATCAAAAGTATAAAATACAAATAGAATATTTGACTCATAAGATAACATGAAAGTGTGAGGATGGTGAATTAGGACCTTATTTGGGTGCTCAATTCATGTGTGTTAAATGTGTGTCAAGCTTTCCATTATCACATAATAAATACCAAAATTTAGTATCTACAATTTTATATATATATATATATATATATATATATATATATATATATATAAAGATGAACCTTAATGGAAACATAGGGTTTTTTACACTCAAAATAAAGGTTTGGTCCATCATAGCATTTTAACTTATTTTTTATTTAGGTGATGTAAATAGGCCAAAACTATGAATATTTATATTGTGTAAGACTTATAACTTACTACACATATATGAATGTAAAAAATAAATTGATATTAAACTGACTATTTATAGAAATGATAAGAGGATAAGGTACTTAGCTTGTTAATTATCTATGCACAATCACTCAATATATCCTAAAATGGATTTGTGGTTAAGGATATTGACTATCATAATATACCAGTATATTGTTAGTAATGCTCAAATGTCTAAGGTGGCCATATGTGTCTATTATCTAAAATAACCATATTTTGTGTGTTTGTCAATTTATTCTACCAAAAATCATTACACCTACCTTTTAATATGTTTCTAGTGTAATTTTAGATGTTTTATCCTATGCACATGTTCATATTTATCTTCCTTCACATAAAAACCTAAGATCCACTTTTGACATTTTTTATGCATATAAAGGGTGGTTTAAAAATGGGTTGGATAGCCCCAATCATACCCTACTAAGTGATTGCTTTTTTCCTATGTTCCAATGCTCTGAAGAGGGATCAAACCACAAGTATTTCTTCCACCTTTGTGTATGTGTGCTCAATAGTGATCCAATAAAATACAATTCAAATATTTTACTTTTGATACTTGATAGTATGTACCTTTGACATTTATTTAGGTTTTTAAACTTGAATTAGATTTTTTTTTTTTGAGGGATTTTCAAATTTGGATTCCTTAGGATAGTGCCTCAAGGATGTGCAAAGAGATATCTAAATGTGTAAGTAGTTTTACAAGTGATCTCCAACTGAGATCTAGATATGAATATCCTTAGGTTCTATTTATAAATATAGACTACTCTTTGGATAATATTCCTCCACAATAAACATGTGAAATGTGTTGGTTAACCCAAAATAAGGGTTTTTTTTTAAATCCATGTAGATAACCTGGGACACTATCGATAACTGTAAGCATATGACAACTATTGGCACTACCCAAAAGGTAGAGATAATGATGTAGAATATGGTGACAATATTCTTAGGATGATAGTTTATTTAGACATAGACAAGGGAGATCATGTATATAAATGACAACAAATCAGGAGGTTAAGCCCATAGATAGATGAATGGCTAGGAGATAGTATAAGCAAGAGTTAAATGTGTATGCACAAGTCATATTGTCAAGGATGGGTCAAAACTAAAATTTTCAAGTGCCTACTACAAAATATGTGTCTACATATCCATGTCTTCCCAACCATCCACCCCTATTTCCACATCCCTTTCTCCTCTTTTGCAACCAATTTATTCCTTGCCTTATAAATCATTTCCTTCTCCATATTATATATCCTTTTACTTTATTACATAACCATCTCATCCTACCTTATATTTATTTTTAATGTTTATATGATGTATCCCATTCACCTCATTCTCATCCAATTCCCCATTTCACTCAAACTTGTTTTCCTTATCCATATTCCATCACCCTTTCACTTATTCCATAACTATCACCTTTCTCACCTCAAAATTATTTCCCATTTCCATCTTATATAATCATTTCATATCTTCCACAACTAGCTTATCCTTTAAAATATAATCTAATAATTTAGTTTTTCCACTTTATTGATTTAATTCTTTCTAGATCTTATTTATATTTTCCTCCTCTTTAAAACATTTATCTTTTTTTCCTAGCAAATTTTAAAATCATTTTTTCCTTTCCCATCTTATCTAAAATATCAACTTCATTTTCCTCCTTACTCATTTCTTCATTTTTAAACATGTTTCTTTCTCCCTAGATCCCAATTCCTCACCACCATATCTTTATTTATCCAAATCCACTTCTTAGGGAGACACCTTTTAATATTTTTGGTATAAAAACTAAATTTTTTTGCTAAGTGGCCCATTGAGAAGCATTAAAAACACCTTCTTTATGTATTTTTGTACTATACTTTATGAACATATTAATTTTCCTTGAATAATGAAATAAATTTTCTTTAATAATGGATTATCCAAATCAATAGATACATTTATCCTTACATAAATTGCATACCTTTTATTATTGGTTATAGGGTATACTACATATAACCTTCCCAAATAATTTCCTATTTCTCAAAATATTTCACAAGTCCAATATTCAATAAGTAAAGCATGCATTATCATATGTTTCATCCTAAAAATTATATTTCTAAGTTTTAGCATCAATCCTTAAATCAACTATATTCTATACTCATTTATTAATAATCTCATCTTTATTATATTATGTTCTATAATCTTTCCATAAATAACCCTTTGGAAGATAATAAAAAAATCTAAGTTTTCCCCTTCTAGGGTTTTATACACCCATTCCTCCACTAAATTTTATTTCCAAGGTTTCCCTAATAAATTCCAATAACTAACTCTAATGTTAAATAGGCTCAAACCTCTTAAACGAATTCATCCTTAATACATATCCTATTTACATCTCTTGGAGAAAATGGAATACTTGTCCTTCTTAGCTGAAGTCATCATCATTAGATGTACTCTACCCCTTTCCCTTCTTGCATAACTCTTTTTTTTCCTTTTAAACCAAACTATAATATTCAAGATAAGGCACATTTAGATTCAAGATCTAATTAATACTCTAAATTAGTTTTCAAACCTAACCTTGTTTTATTCCTTTAAATGGCCTTTATTTACTATACTTACCTATAGACCTCAAAATATTTATTAGGACATAGATGGAATATCTTAATTATAAAGACTAATCATTAGCAATACTTGATTCTTCAAATATAACTCTCCCATACCAAATTTAGTATTTTTTAACCCTGAATTCATATCAAAATTTGATAACAAAATATTTTCCTTCCATGAATATTTTTCATTCTTTAACATTTTTCTTACGTTGTTGAATCAAATCTCATATCCGAATTTAGTTACTCTTTAGGATATACTCCATTATTGGTATATTTTACATATTATTCAAATTATAAACCATAAGCCTCTCTTAGCAACTGAACATCCTCATCTGATAACTCAATCATCATATTTGATCTTACTTTGATCCCATATTCCTCCTCAAATTCTTGAACCAAATCTGATAGATATTCATTCCTTACATATATACATCCTTTCACCTCATCTCACTTCTTTTTATGCCTCATTTTCTATCGATTTAACCCTTCTCAATGGGTCTCCATAATATTTCAATATTAGCTTACTTATGAATATTCTCATTTCCTATTATCATTTATAGCCTCTCCATCTCTACAAATAAATAAAATTATTATTTTATCTTCATTCATCCATTTTTAATTAAATTAGTATGTTGAAAAATATTATATTGTAATTAAGTAATGATTTTATTTTGATTAAAATCTATTCAAATTATATTTTAAAAAAATAAGAAATAGAAGCTATTCATACGAAAAAGTGACTAGAATAATTCAAATTCAAAAATTCACATCAACGAGAGTTAATAGAGATTTTTTTAATATCTAATCTTCATAAAAATTTGGGATAAATTTAGGATACATTTTGAAGTGTACATAAAGGTGGGATTTGGTTGATAATTTCTAGAAGTATGTTCCATGTGGTTCACATGGAGAGGTTTGACCCCCACCTTGAGGGGCCTTCATGACTACTCTTTTAAGTATGATTGACTTATTTTATGTTAACCATAGTATAAATTAGAAATAAATATTATATATTTATAATATCATATTTTATATTTATAAACTTATAAATCAAACATAATTTTATTTATATTTTAAAAACTAACTATATAACAAATGTTTTTCATTTTTAAAAAATAGAAAACGTAGATCCCATAAGATTATGGTGGGTAACATGCTCTAGAACATGAATAAAAGCCACAAAGTCCACAAAGTAAAGATTTTGGCATTGAAAAAAAGCTTAAAATTATTATTTTTACCTTTGTGGGTTTTGAAAATATTTAATCTTTAAAATATGAATGAAATGTTAATTTTTAATAACATATTAATTTATTTATTAACTGATTACATGATTCAAATATACTAATTCTCTTTTAATAAAAAAATATTTTTCCTTTACATGTTAATTGAATAAAGTTTTTACAAACATATTATTTATATTATGGTATTATTAAAAAAATATAAATGAATTTATAAATATTCAAATAAAAATAAATTAACTTTTACAATATTCAAACACTTAATTTACAAGGCCAAGTACCCATTTGACCATGTACATAAAAATTCATGATGATTGTAAATGATATTTGATTTTTAATTGAATGATCTATCATTCATTTGACCTTATAAATAGAAATTAACTAACTTGTTTAACTTAATAAAGTAAATATTTTAAAATTATATAAATATTTAACTTAATGATATGTGGGTGAATTAGTCAAGTGGGTTCATTGTGTCCAATCCTATCAAGGTTTAAATATCATTGGGTGTGTGAAGCTGGTTGTGGTTGTATATGCTATGTACCTAGGGATATGATATATTAATGCATATGGGTTGATATAGATGCTGACATGTGTCACACATCCCCCTTAGTTAGTTATATGGGTCCAATATATTAGGATCATGGAGTAACTTGTAGAATTAGTGCATTGGGTAATGGTCAACCTACATTGGGATTAAGAGGTTACCCATCCATTGTTAGTTAGATAAAGGTCTATATAAAGGAGATTATTATAATTTTAAAGGTATCAATTAAGTAAGCATTGAGTCTTCTATTTTAAGAGGATATTAGAGGTTGTCCCCTCAAAGAGACATTATGGAGTTATTCCTTCCTAAAGGAGTATTGTATAGTGTTGCCCTACCCTAAGGGCATTTGATTTATGCATATATTGAGTATTTAGGCATATATTCCCACCCATATATATTGTGTTGAGTTTATATACATTATATTCTACATATTTTCCAATTATTATAAGTGTAGATCATAACAAGTGGTATCAGAGCTTCGATTTGGGAAATTTGTGTGGAGAAAAACCCTAGTTTTTTGGAATCATCAATATATTTCAACAATTATGAATTTTTGCACAATTTATTTACTATATATGAAGAATATTTTAAGGAAATCTTAGTAAAAATTTCAAGCCTTTTTTATTAGTTTTAAGGGAGTTATTCATATTTTAGGGTTGTACTCATTCCATCATATCTTTTGAAATATAAGGAAATTTTTTATGAAATTTTTACTAATGTTGTATCATAATACAGAAATATATGCACACAATTTTATATTTTTTTATATGTTTGGAGTTAGTTATTAAAATTTTATGATTTTTCATATATTCACTCTATAGGTCAAAATTTGTAAAAAATTTCCACAATTTTTTATTGAAGTTAGACTATCATAAGGAGAAGCTAAAGTCAAAATGTTATACTATTTTGATTAGTTTATAATAAGTTATTGACATTTAAGGGTATTTCATTAACCCTAATTTTTTTGGATCATGAAGTTATAATTATTTTTAGGGGAGGATGATATTGATGATAGAGAATGGTGGCTCTTTTTTAAGGAGAATAATACTTAAATAATTCTTTGGCAAATAAAATTATCTCTTTCTTTGTTTGAGCCTACACAACATTGGTTTAATCAATTGAAATTTTCACAAAATTATTCTTCATGGGAACTAATGGAATAGGTCTTCCTAGATCAATGGGATATAAAAGAAAAAGAGGATGAAGAAGAGGGAAAAAATGACGTTGGTAATGAAGATACTGAAGAAGAAAAATTAGTGGAATAAAATAATGACAATGAGGAAGAACATGCAAGTGAAGAAGAAGAAGAAGAAGAAGAAGAAGAAGAAGAAGAAGAAGAATTGAATGATAAGGGTTCAAATAATTTAGCTCCAAACAAATCTAAGACAATTTTTCAATTTCATGGATGCATTCAAAAGAAAAAGATTGTTATGTCCATAAAACCCTACCAACAAATATAACTTCATCAACATGAATGTGTCTAAGCATCTACATGTTCATATCAAGGAGGTTCAAGTAGATGATAATAATATTTGAGTGTTTGAAGATTTGAAGGTCATTATGGAAAAATATGTTTTGCATTTAGATTTTTATGCTTGGGATATGGATGTGGATATGGTTCTTGGATATACATGGTTAGATACTTTGGGAACAATTAATATTAATGTTTAGAAAAAAATTGTGAAGTTTTGGTATAGGAAAAAGGTCACTTTATAGGATATCATAGTGGGAAAGGCACCAATAATAGTCAAGGTAGATCATGAGGATGAGATTGAAACAAGTGATGAAGAGCATGAGGAAGATTCAGATGACATAGATAAATACACACTACAATCATAAATGAACACTTCATCTACTCAAGAAACAAATAAGGAAAAGGTGGAAGAGGTAGAAGAAAAGGTGGATAATGTCAAAGTATTAGAAAAATTTGACGTATATCAATAAAAATGAACACTTCATCTACTCAAGAGACAAAGAAGGAAAAGGTGTAAGAGGTAGAAGAAAAGGTGGATAATGTCAAAGTATTAGAAAAATTTGAGGTATATAGACACCCACATCATCATGAGAGGAAATAATTATGGAATTTGGTGAGGGAGTGTCATAACAACAATCATTTTAGCCATAAAGGAAATTAGATTTCCAATCACTATGGCTATACATGGAAGCCAAAGAAGAACTAATATGGTCAGGCATGGAATCATAGAAATGTAGTGGCTTATGGAACATGGAATGAATGGGTAAATCACTATGATTATGCATGGAAAAATACCTAATATGGTCATGGATGGAATCAAAGTAGCATAGTGGAATATGGTACATGGAATCAAAAGAGGAATAATTATGCATGGACACCAAAGTAGTATAGTTATGATCATAAATAGAATCAAAGGAGAAAAATGGAATTTAGAAGTAAGCTTGGAGAGCTATCACCTATTAAGATCACATATGGATGGCTAGATGATCGATATTGGAGACAAGTGTGCAATAATTTGAAGCATACTCATTATTTGGTTTCTTCTTATGTTTTGAGGATGAAACATGTCAAGGAAGGAAGTAATGTTATGTACTTAGAGATATGATATATTCATGTATATGGGTTTATGGACATGTCAAGATGTGGCACACATCACCCTTAGTTAGATATATGGGTCTAATATATTAGGATCATGGAATAACTTATGAAATTAGTGCATTGGGTAATGGTTGACCTACATTGAGATTAGGATGTTACCCATCCATTTTTATTTAGATATAGGTCTATATAAAGGAGATGATTATCATTGTAAAGGTATCAAGTAAGTAAGCATTGAGTCTTCTATTGTAAGAGGATATTGGAGGTTGTCCCCTTGAAGAGACATTATGGAGTTATTCATTCCTAAAGGAGTATTGTATGGTGTTGCCCTATCCTAAGGGTATTCAATTTCTGCATATATTAAGTATTTGGGCATCTTAGCCCACCAATATGTTGAGCTGATCTACATTATATTATACACATTTTCTAATTATTATAAGTGTGGATCATAATAATATGTGGTACATTTAAAGCATGTTGAATATATATTTGGTAATTTATTAGATATGTAGGCCTTATATATGTCCTATATTAGTACATATCTCTAGATAAAAGCATTAACAAATCCTAAAAAAATATACAAATATTTGAAATATTCATATGATTTTTACTTTATAATTTAAATGGTTGATTTCTAATATTCTTTTAACAATTCATTTTTTCATATTAGTTCTAATATACTACCATGGAGACTGATATCACTTCAAAAAATAATTTTAAATTCGTATTTATGCTATATACTAATACATATATATTTAATACATCTAGGTTAAAAATGCTAAGATATATCAATCTTGATAAACTTATATAATTATCACATACCATGTTATTTAATTTATCTAATACTTTCCCAAAAAATTCCCCACTTACTAATGATAGATGACCTTAATCTATTTTCACCACTTTTTCAAACTCAAAAAATTCTTTCTAGGAAAACAAAAGGTCTCCAAACTCTACCATATTCCATAAATATTACAATTTTTAAATCAATTTATCTAAGAAGAAAAAACATCCATATGATGATCAAATAGATGTCAAACTTAATATCTAACCTATCCCATGATAATCAAATGGACATCAAATTTAAAGTGGCCATTAATTGTTAACATCTCATGGAAATTGAAGTCCATCACCACACCCCCAAGATGTCATTGTGGAATGTTTTATCAACACAATAATTTTATCGTATTGTAATGATAAAAACTTGTATAGGATCAAAATCAAGTTTGGATAGGATAAAATATATTTATAACTTTATCATGTTGTAATGAGTAATAATTTTACGAGATTCAAATCAAGGTCTTGGATTGGCTAGGAATGTG
This sequence comes from Torreya grandis, assembly GCA_037957365.1. NCBI lineage: Eukaryota > Viridiplantae > Streptophyta > Pinopsida > Cupressales > Taxaceae > Torreya > Torreya grandis. The sequence continues at coordinate 866,733 of JARHVA010000216.1, read as the reverse complement.
TCTCTTTCTAATAATGGCATATGATTGGGTGGTGAGAAATAATATATTTTATGATAGTAAAAAGAAATTTTAAATTTAATATTTATTTGTTAGATTCAATAATATAAATTTATGGAAATATGGCATTTTCAAATGTACCCTTTTGAACTAAAAGAATTATTTTATTTTATATTGTTTTCTTATTTATATACTTTATATGTTTCAATAATCATATTCATAAACACCCCCCCCCCCACATTAAAGGGACAATGGTAGATAAGGTAAAGAATAATAATAGAGAAATGGAAGTGTAGAACCCCCCTAAGCTAGGTTGGTTCAAGTTTAATTTTGATGGGTCCTATCATGAAAATCCAAGAGATTCTAGTATAGGTTGCATAATAAAATATTGTAGTGGTTATTTAATTAGAGATACATATTTTAAACTCTTAGATGGGAAAAAAATGAGGCAAAATATCATGCTTTAGTACCTGGGATTGAATTGGCTTTGGAGTGTGGAGTGTCTTGTCTGGAGATTGAAGGTGGTTCTAGAGTCATAATTCAAGCTTTATCTCTACAAAAATCCAAAGAATGGAATCTAGAAAATATTATGTCTCAAATCTGGGCCAAATTGAATCTCTTTCATAGATGGACTTGTTTGCATTGCTTTCATGAAAACAATAAAGTGGCATATTTCCTTTTAAATGTTGGTATCGACCAAGAAGATGAGGTTAGGGTTGATAATAATAAAGATCATTGGCTTGATTGTGTTGGTATTGAATTGGTGGCTCTATAATTTTTTAGTCCTTCATTAAGGTGTTTTTCAAGGTGGTGAATGTCCTTTTTATGATTATTTTTTGCCTAGTGGAGGGTGATGGAGAAGGTAATGATGAGTGTGTTTATTGTAATGTTACAAATTTTATGGGATTTTATTTCAAATCATGTGAACTCATTGAGAGATAGATTTTATCTATAATGTGTCCATAGAGATTTGGCAATGTGGGTTTTGGTTCTAGGCTTTCTTTTTGTAGTTGGATGGAATAAAAAATTGTGGAATCTTTGGTTTGGTTGTTGCACTTCAATGGTACAAAAACCAAAGAGATGGGGTTTTTTGGAGGTGTTTATAGGATGTGTTTAATGAATTTATTTTGGGTATCAGCTTTGGAAGTTTTAGATGAGTTGGATAAAATATTAGGAGTGGAGTTGTTGGAAGGAAGTAGGCAAGTTAAATTTAATTAAGACTTGGTGGCCCTATTCGCAAGGAATTTATGCTTGGTTATGGATGATAAGGATTAGGTAAAGGAGTTGGTCACTTTTTTCATTTAGCGTTAATATAGGGTTGAGCTGATTTATGCCTTGGATATTTTACCAATGGGCCTTTTCTTGGAGCTTCCCTTTATTAGGGAAAGATTTCATGGATTTTGTGCCCTTGTCATTATTTAGAGTCTTGGAAGCTAGATTTGCCTCCATTTCTAAATTTGCTTAAGATGTGGGGGAGGTGTGTTCAGGTGATTTTGGGGAGGGTAAATCCAAGGGTGTTACCATGCCTATTTTATAGAATTTTTTATCTTATATTCCTTAGTTGGATGAATGGTGCATAATAAGGATTTCCCTTAGTACACTATAGGCCATTAAATGGTTGGTACAAGGATTTTCTCATGACCATTTCTTGGATCCACCTTGGTAGCAAGAATAGAGGTTAAATTCCAAGGTGCATGGGGGACATAAGAAGAAGCAGATCATGCATAAGTCCGCCCTTGTTGAGGATGCAATGGTAGAGAGTGTGAAGGGGATTGTTAGGATGAAGGTTGGTGCATGCCCTTAGGAGTAGGTAGTTCAAGTTTTTGAGTTGTTGGGGAAGGATTGCATGTATAATTTAGGAAAGGTGGTTAGAGTTTCATGGGGGGAGGCTAATATCATTGTTATCAACTAACTAATGGTATTCTATATTTGGTTTTTTGTCATTTAGCCTTTTATGTGAAATGGCTTTTTAGTAAATTAAGACTATCAAAGGTTGAGTAAAATAATATAGTTTATATTAATATAAGTACTTTAGGTATGTTTTTTTATTGGTTATATGCCTTGACGGTAATACCATCAAGCTTGACCATTTTGTTTCCTTTTGTCTTTATATGGTATCAAGGAAGGGGACCCACAAACACTGAAATCAATCAAAAAATCATATTCATAAAATTATTAAAATATATTCCAATAGAAAAATTTTAGATGTTAATTCAATGTAAGTGTAATATAAATATCAACTAACATAAAATATTAAAATTAAATATAAACCAAAAATATAAGGTATCATTTGTTTTCTACAAAGATAAAACAAAGTAAAGGTTGTAAAATATGTGTTTGAATTATTTTTTACTTAAATATTTATATGATTTGAATTTTATACAATTAAAATAAAAATATATGTTTAACAATGATAGATAAAGTTTCTATTTTAAATGGTCAAGTAGGCACTTGACCATTGAGGCCATTTTTTGGCCTCTCAAGGTTAAGAACATGTTTGACAATGTTAGGCCAAAAATGACCTTCATGTTAAAGTGTCTGCTTGACTATTAGAAGTCACTTTGAATAATTTATAAAATAATAATTTTTGTTAAATGAAATTTAAGATTTATAAAATTGGTTTTTATCTATTCAATGACCAGGAACATACTCAAGACATGAAGTCAGGAGATTGAGTCCATCCCTAGATTAGCACTATAAACCTGATAATGCTAGGAAGTCTCAATTTACCCATAAGTTAATCGAGGATCAAACCCATGACTACCAAGTATAGGCACTTTAACACAACCTCCCTATCTAGTTGGGCCATCCCTGCAAGACAAATATTCTTAATATTAAATAAGTTCAAAAATTTATAAACTATATTTATTAATATGAATTATGTTCTTAAAATTATTTCTTATATTAACATTTTAATATTATAACTAACACATTATTTATTTACATTTTTAAAAGTATATAAATTTGGGATATGATTAACAATTATGGGATGATGAATAAAAATTTATATTAAACAAAGTGAAAAAAATATAAATTGTATTTATCAATATAAATATATTTTTAAAATTAGTTTATTATTTTAACATCATAATTATAGAAATAAAACAATATTTATGTAAATTTAGAAAATAATAGAATTTTGGGTTATGTAGAACACTATAAGAGGATGAAGAAAATACTGAGAATATACTTATGGATTCAATTGTTATAGATGAATATGAGAATTTTGGGTTATGTAGATTCAATTGTTATAGATGGATATGAGACTAATACTTGTTGATGTATATAAAATTCAAAGTCAAAATATGTGGACTTGGAGATCAACTACGATTTATAAAACATAATTTAGAATTGCCACACCTTAAAAGAATTTCACAAAGTATAAGATATTTTTGTTTCAAGTATTATAATATGGTTATCAAATTTTTAGATATAGAAAAAAATGTTGATTATAAAATTTGTTTGTATTTTTATGGAAAAAAATATTAAGAAGAAAATTTAATCTTAAATATGAATCTATTTCTTATTGTTTGTGAGTATAGATCACTATATAAATATCATTTGATTTACAATATGTTGGAGTAATGGTTTTTTTTTTAAAATGTATTTCTACATTCCATGAGTCCATATGGTCCACGTTGTAGGAACCAAACCTAAAGAGATCAATTGTGATTTGGATAAGCATTTAGATAAATGAAAAACATTTATTTTTGAATGATCTCAAAATCATTATAATACTATTGATAAAATAAAATATCCAAAGAATCTTCAAAATAAATTATCCCTTAAATCCCTTAAAGAGTTTATAACATAAATCTAGATATTTATGACAATTAAAATAAATTAATTGTTTACAACACTATCCAAAAGTGTAAGGATGGTGATCCAAATAATTAGATAGTTTCAAGTGACTTCAAAAATTCTAGAGATGATATATGTTTGACTGGGTTTTTAATACCATATTCAAAAAAAATAAAAATGATACTTGATGTAAAATATTATACAAGAAAGCTTCCAAAGATACTAAAATATATTATACTATTTAAATGTTATTAATTGTTGTGTATTTTAAATTTTTAAGTTTATTATGCCTTTGATATTGATTATACAATTTAAATGTTATTAAATTTTATGTGTTCCAATCCTTTTAACAATTGACAATAAGAAACAATATAACATTAAAAATGATATTTTAATATTTTATATTATTTTTTTGCATGTTTTTATTATGCAATATGAAGCATTCATTACTGAAAATATTGTAATAAGATCTAATAAAAAAAATATATGACATATTTGGGTGGATGCACAAAGTTAGGGAATTAAAAAAAGTGACTTTCTTGGGGAGAGTTTTTTTGGTAAATGGCATACACCTTTTTTTTTTTTAAATGTACTTACATTTGCTTAGCATGGTACCAAAGTAAAATTGCATACACCCTTTTCAAAAGAGTGTATGCCATTTATGGGGGTTGTTGCTTTCACAACACGCCCCATTTTTTAGACTAAAAATATGGATCCTCTTTTTCCAAGCTCCCAAGTTTGTTCACTTCTGTCAAACCCAAGTTCGTTGAACTCAAGTTCCTTGAGCCCGAGTCACTCAATCCAATCAATTCAACTTATTTAATTTTAAAATAATGCTTAGTAGATGTTAATAATCGATATACATATGCTTTTAATAAAGGCATGTGCTTAAATTGAGCTGACTCATGTGAATGTTCATTACCAAATGGCATGATCTATGGCTTATTTCTCGCATTTGATCAGAATCAGTTATAAATTTTGCATTTATAATTTGGACTCTCTTAATTCTTTTTCCTCACCTTTTCTTTAAATGAACTAAATTACCTTTGGAATTGAGTGAAATGACTAAGTGTTCATATAGTTTCACTCTTTTAATTGGTCATTTTCTGGCCTTCGCCTTAGCCATTGGATTTTGAAATTTTTACATTATTTATTGGGTTATTTTATTCTTTGCCTATAGGTTCATATTGATTTTCTTAGTCCACATGGAAACTTACCATAGCTCCCTATGATCTAGACCCCTCTCCACAAGACTTTTGACACTTAGCTGAATTTTCAAATTTGTTCGGTGCCATGTGTCACTTTTCTACTCAGCAAGACTTGGATATTTATCTTAAATGTTGTTGGGTACCACATGTCAATCTCTCAATGGTCCTACATAATTTAAAAATTCTTTTCAAAGATATTCATTTTTAAAATTTTCCTAGTGGGTCTCCATGTCAACAAACCTCCAGATAAGTGGGTTTATAGGATACTACCATGTGGTATCATCCTGATGATCCACTATCTCAGAGGGTTTCATAAAAAGTAGTGATGTAAACAACACTTCAGATAAGTGGGTTAGTAGGATTGCACTACATGGAAAAATCTTGATGACTTGTTTACTTTGAGTAGTGTGTACAACCTTGAAGTGTGTTAGAGTACTAGGTTAGCAAGATGTCACCACATGATAAAATATCAATGCCTCACAACCCCAAAACAATCTGTGCAAACCCAACCTAGGAGATCTCAACCAAATTAAAGAGAATTATGTGGCCTAGTGGTCAAAATTGCTAGGATCCAGAGCTAATGGGCTCACCCTACTATCAGAGTTGTTAGTTTCCCAAACTTAATAGAGATATCATATCCTAAAAGAACCTGACCTACCAGACCATGACATATGGTAATGATTGAAGCTAAATACATAAAGAGCCTATGAGAATTAAAATAGGTTGGTGGCCATAAATATGACAACAAGAAGCAATAAAGCTAAAACCCATAAATGATGATGAGTTGCTAAGTGGTGAAATGGGGCTCAAATTTATATTTAGAGTCCATGAGAAAAAAATAAATCCTACATGGTTGAATGACTAAATTTATAAATTTGAAGTTCCCCCCAAGCACAAAAGAGATCTTTTTGGCCCAATTCACTTGAACATTTCAATTGAATTAATCAAAATCAACTAAGTGTTGGAGAAGGCACAAACGATAATTAGTTTTTTAGAGAGTTCCCAATGTCAACCTCATATAGTCAAGCTCATGAGGTGTTAGAGATGTTAGACTTGTCATAACTTAGAGCCAATGGGTGCACACCACATGGACTTTGTTAGTTCCAAATTCAAACTCCCAAGCTGACATGGTGATCAGAGGTGTTAGACTCAAAACTGACTAGGAAGTGCCACATCAATCGAAGTTAGACATTGTCAATCTCTCAGTTTTGATATATATGGCAAGGCCTAAGAGAGCCTAGTGAATGATTTTGAGACGTGTAACTATGGTTTGAATTAGTATATCTAACATCTGCAGAGAGTACTAGGTGAAGTGGATAGAACCCAGATCGAATGGAAATGTGACAAATGTTAGATGCAAAGCAAGTCTAGGGATACTATGGTGGGAGATCAACCAATGGATGATTGGCATGTGTCCAATTGGAATTCCCATTAGTAAAAATAACCCCTTTTACCACATGATAATGGGATAAATCTTATGTTAACACATAGCACAGTTGATAAATGAGTTACAAGCATAAGTAGTATTTTAGGACCAAGTAATTGAGTGAGTACTCTTCATTATAAAGCATTTTTATTTTCTTCCCCTTATGAATGTGGGAAAAAATTCTTAGGGTGCATGTAGTGAACTTGAATTGAGGGTTATTTCTCCCAAACTTGAAAGGATGAAGAGATCTATCAAGGATCATAGGAATCTATGATAGGTTACCAATTATCAAATAGAGATGAGTCCCTAGGCAATTGAGCAAAATGGGTCATTGGTTCCTTCTTAAAATAAATCCAAATGAGGTGGCATGTTAAAATTAGGCCCATTAGAAATGGTTAGAAAAGATCTAAGTGTAGAGTGGTGATGAGAGCTCCTAACCACATTTTGGGGATTGGGCCTATTTTATCCCATGTACTTTGATGTGCTATCTCAATAAATGATGGGAATCAATTTAAATCACATCATGGGATATTTAGAATGGATATATATGATATCTCATTAGTGGGTTGTTGGATGTTGAAGCCATGAGCTTCATGAATTGTTTATTTTAAAGAGGTTAAAATTCCATTATTAAGCATGATACTTTTTGGGCATCAAGTCTCTACAATAATTGTTCTAGGATTCCACCTTCCTTTCCTCCTTTATACTTTACTCAAACTATCTTCCAATAGTCAGTAATTCTATATAAGAAAACTATATGGAAACATTGTTAGGGCTTGAACATGTGCTTTTGTCTCTATTTGATGTACATTTTTACTTCCAAATTTAAATAAAGAGATTCATTTTGATATTATGAATATGTGAAAGGGTTTGTGCTACTTGTGAAAACATAATATATTTATTCCATAACTGTGTTGGTTGTTTTGATCTCCATTTTTTGTGTACTATTGATGTAATTTTAGACTATGTTTTAGCTAGTTTAGATACTTTACATGTGTTGAACACAATATCCCATTAACATTATGTGCCTTAGCTATCTGTTATTAGTAGCAACCATTGTTCAAGTAGTGTTGAGTCATTGTGTATTATTTATAATAAGGGTTAAAATCATTATGTTTGGACCTACTTTCCTTGGACACTCACCTATTAGGTCAACTAAGTTTAAGTGGTGGCTAAACTTATAATTCAATGGTTTGATGGTAGAAATAATACCTTTCCTATTCCTGCATTGATGAAATCATTTTTATTCAAGTAGCCTTCTCTTTTCTTCCCTTCCCTCTCACTCTCTTTTGTGTTTATATTGGAACTTGAACTACCTCCACTTCATTTTTAAAAATGGTAAAGTGAAACACACTAACATTAAAAATAAAACCAAGTAATGAACTCATAATAATCTAAATTGAATCTTTAGTGGTGACACTACATCTCTTAGATATTATTCCATGTAGGTTATATTATGAATCCAAATACTTGCAACTGTGCCCTGGGCTGATCTCACATCAAAACCTAAAATGGAGGATGAAAGTCCATCATTGTTCCCACTATCCTCTTTGAAAATACCTAATTTTATGAGTATTTTGGAGGAGGATCTTTGACTGAACAATAGTTGGCACTAGAAGGAGGGCCTTTTCTTGAGGTAGTATTTTATTGATTGAGTCTTGTTTCCCCTCATTTATGCTTTCTCCATTATGGTGTGATTTAAACACACAATAATAATTAGTGCTAGGAGGGTGGTCAAGTGCTTAGGGGATTATTTTCAATATTTTGATTTCATTTTAGTGTTTATTATGTGATTAATATAGCACTAATAGCATTTGGTATTAGGAAGGAGGTTTTATTTGCTTTTATTGAAAATTTAGTTGCTTGTTTCTTAGTATATTTTGGTCTAGAACTAGGTTATTATTCCTAGACAACTTACTATCCATCCATAGGAGAGAGGAAACCATTGAGGGTCAAACTTATTATGAGTGTTTATTTTTATTTAGACTTATCCCTAACCTCTCTTCCACATATTAGTCCCTATGTCCTGGATATTTGGGACTACCATTAATATCCCTAGTGTTATCCATGCCTTACCTAAGATCTTGGAGAGATTTATTCCTAGCTTTATTCTTATGCAAATCCAAATAGTAGAGGAATACATCACCTCATTTAATACTACCTTGAGAGTCTTGAATGTCTAATTTGAAGATGTGACATGTCATTTATTCTTGCTTACTTTAGTTGATGGTGATTTCGATTAGTTTTTGTACTTGCCAAGGGACTCCATAACTTCTTGGGTTCAACTCTCAGGCACCTTCCTTTCCCAATTTGGGAAAACAATTGACCCTAAAATTTTACATCAATAATTAGTCTATGTGAGGCATGAGCCAAATGAGCCCATTTAGGACATCAATGCCTCATTTAAAAAAATATATAACATGCTTACTCCACCTTACAAATATGATCCCCTCTTTATATTGGATATTTACAAAAATGACCTTAACCCATGGATGTTGATATTTTTAAGGATGGACCCTAATGCCACTGATATTCCATCCACTTATGTAGAGGATATGATCATAAATAGGAAACTAAATCCATGAGGTAATTTATATTATTTTACTTTACCTAATGTTTATGTGTTAGGTGTTATCCAATTTATCAATTTGAATACCCCGTGGCCTCAACCAGCCCAAGTTTACAACCCAACACCATTCATTTATGTTTCTCTAAATACTAATTTGAGGTTCTTAGACTCTATAGTAACATCTCCTATGCAAATCTAGGTCCCTATCCCTTTTACAATCCAAAATGGGTTTGATATTAATAATGTGTCCAATACAGAGGTAGCACCATGAATAATCCAAGATTTTAATCATGATCCCTTTAAATGGCCAAATCAAGTAGTAAATAAAATAAGTACTATAGAAGCTCAAAATCTCATAATTCATCATAGAGATAACCCATTTAGCTTTCAACATAAACCCATTGTGTCTATTTTCAAAATAGTTTGTGAGGCTAGCCATCTAGGGAATGGATCATCATTTCAAAACACTCCTAGTTCATCTATGTTTGAGAGATCTACAGTTGTGATGGAAACCTCACAAGACTTAGTGTATCATGATGATGACTCTAAGGATGTAATGGAAGAGACATGGATTTATCATAAGGATCCTAGGCATGACATCTTGTTAAGCCCATCAATTACATAATGTTCTTACACTTTATTATTTCCCCTAACCCTTTGTGGCCTAATCTCATTCATGATATTACCCCACCAAATGGAGGCGAGTTTACTTAAACCCAATTGGTGAACATAGAACAATATAGGGAGCCTCTAATTTTTGAATATGTAAATTGTGAAAAAGATGGCTCTATCACACTAGATTTCAATACTCAAAATCCAATAATCTATACACCTCATAATCTTCATGTGCTCAATGTTGATGGGGGAATTTATATTGTCTTTGATGATTAATCTAATGTGGTTCCCCTTTGTGATGAAGCTTTCTTTGAAGGCTTGTCTAATTTGATTTTCGCTACTAAGTTGAGTCTTAATGTTGAACTGTCTCGTCATGATGTGTCTTCAATATATGTGCACTTTTTTGATGATTTAATGAACCATAATTTTAAATTTATGAATGAATCAATTAAAGAGTCTATTTTAGATTACAAGATTTACAAGGATCCCCAACTTAAATGGATGCCACCAAAAGATGAGGAGGATGACATCCCAAATGAGGATGAATGGTTAAATACCTCAGCTATGGAGGAGCTTAATCAACTCATCCAAGATGAATAACTGGTAAGTGTTGGAAATCTAATTATAGAGATTCCATTCTTTGAAGTTGAGGTAATTCAACACCTTTTTATTTAGCCTAATTTTGAGGTGAGCTTTCCTAACAATTTGGTAGATTCTAATTTTGGGATTTAAATGCCCATTCATTTTGAGTGCTCACTCTCTAACATTATGCATTTGGAAGAAGGAAGAATCAATAGGTCATGCAATGAGTACAATTATGAGGATGTTGGATAGGCATCCATTTGTATCAAAAAATAGTTGCCAAGTGACTCATCTACTAGCTACCATCAATAACATGCCAATTTCAGGTTGGATCTTTTAATCAGTTTGGTATGTATGAATACCCAACCCTATTATTTACTGTAATATAATGTATGGGCTGAGGTATTTTTTCAACCCTATATCTCATACTTTCTACAATCTTGATGCAAACATGATGCAGAATTATACAAGCCTAGTTTATTTAAATTGCATGAATTGAACATGGATAAATATTTATGGGATAGTGTTTTTCATCATAGAGGACAACATAGACACAAGTAGATGTTTCCTTTTCCCTTCTCAAAATCCTAAAGAATCAGGTGTCTGACTGGTTCAAGCATGCACTTGCTTGAACATTTCCTTTGAATACTTTTTCTTTTTTCCTTCCCTATTTATCTTTCCTATCTCTTGTTTGTTAGCTTAGGTTTGCTTTGGTTTGTATTATGTTTTCATTATTAGGTTTGTCTTAACTATTTTAGTCCTTATGCTCCCCTTATTAATCAAATAAATGAAATAGGGGGTTGTTGTAAAGGTAACATAGGTGGTGCTCAAAGAGTTTAATTACAATTTTACTTGAATAACTTGTGTGAATAGTTGTTATTTCTTTATTCATTTCCTAAGTTCCAAAGTTTAATAATTTGTAATAGACCCAATGGATTTAGAACAACTATTTTTTTTTTTTGAATCCATTTAATACACTTAAATAGATATATAAATAAAAATACATAATTGCTTTAGTTATGGTTTGTATTGAGTTGTCATGGAATTATTGATTTATTTTTACCCATGGCTTGGTACCCAACCCTCTATGGATGAAATTATAAAATTTACTTTCAAAATAATTGAGCTAAAATACAAAATATAAAATTCTCCTTGAAAGGGTGATCTTGGCAACCTCCACCACAAGATTTTTGGCTTGGTTAGTAGTGGAGCAAGGCCTTTGGAAGGGACTAAAGGTATCTATGTTAAAGCTATAAACACATAGATAGTAGTAGATCAATGCCCACACTACTTCCCCCCATGCTAGATTGTAAAATATATTTCCTTCAATAGTTTTGGCCTTATGAAAATTTGAATTATTGCATGTGAGTGAAAATGAAATGAATAAATCACTTAATCAAACACATATGGTTTTATTAATATTATGGCTTAGTATGTCACTCATTATTATAGACTTTAGTGCCGTTGAATTTAGGTTTATTATAATTGATAGCTTGCAACTAATATTTTTTCTTCTTGTGAAATCAAAGATTATGGATTCTCAAAATACTCAAGAGTATTTCCTAGTAGGAGTTACCATTTGTTGTTTCTTGCACAACATGCCCCATTTTTAAATTGAAAATGTGGACCCTCTTTTTATTAATCTTCCAAGTTTACTAACTTCTATCAAACCCAAGTTCCTTGAGCCTGAGTCACTCAAGCCAATCAAGTCAACCTATTTCATTTTAAAAGAATACTCGGTCTAAGTTAATAATTGATATACATATGCTTATAATAAAGGCTTGTGCTTAAATTGATTTGACTCATGCAAATTTTCATTGCCAAATGGAAAAATCCATGGCTTATTTATCACATTCTATCAGACTTGGTTATAGATTTTACATTCATAATTTGGATTGTCTTAATGCTTTTGTCTTGCCTTTTCTTTAAATAGACTAAATTGGCTTTAGAACTGAATGAAAGGACCAAGTGTTCATATAGTTTCTCTTTTTTACTTAGTCATTTTTCACCTTTCCCTTAGTCATTAGCTTTTAAACTTTTGAGATTATTGGCTAGGCTATTTTATCCTTTGTCCATAGGTTCCCAGTGCTTTTCTCAATCTACATGGTGATTTTTCATGGATCTCAATGATCTATACCCCCCTTCATAAGACTTTTAACACTTAGCTAAATTTTTTAAGTTTCCTAGTACCACATGTAACTTTTCTACTCAATGAGACTTGGTCATTTATCTTCAAATGTTTCCTAATGCCACATGTTGATCTCTCAGTGGTCTCTTACCCTTTCAAAAGGCTTTTCAAAGATAATCATTTTTAAAAGTTACCTAGTGGGTATCCACGTTAGCAAACCTATGGACAAGTAGGTTAGTGGGATGTTACCACATGGCATCATCTTGATGATCCATTATCTTGAAGGGTTCCATATAAAACAATGATGTCAACAACACTCCAAAAAAGCAAGTTTGTGAGATTGTACCACATAACACAATCCTAATAATTTGCTTACCTGAAGCCTTCCATGTAACCTTAAAGTGTATCAAATTTCCAAGTTATTAGGATTTGTCACATGGAAAATTCCTAATATCTCATGACCCTAAGGTGATCTATGCAAACCTAGCTCGAGAGAGCTCGACCAAATGAAAGAGAACTATATGGCCCAGTGGTTAGAGTTGTTAGGACCTAGAGCCAATGGGCTCACCCTATTATCAAAACTATTAGTCTCTCAAACATAAGACAAATAAATAAACCATGAGAATTTAAAGAGGTCATGTGGCTATGGATATGATCATATCAAGAAGCAAACCCAAACCCATGGATGATGACAAGCTTTCAAGTGGCAAAATGGGGCCCAAGTTCATGTTTAGAGTCCATGCATGCAAAAGATAAATCCTACATGGTAAAATGACTAAAGTTATAAATTTTAAGTCCCCGACCCACTAAACACAAAATAAATCCTCACAGCCTAATCTCATTCACCTAGTCATTCTAATTGAATCAATCAAAATTAGCTAAGTGTTGGAGAAGGCACAATGGAAAGGTTTATACTTAGTTTTTTTTGTGAGATCCTGACATTACCCTCCTAGATTTAGGATCTTAGGGTACCATAAGCATCAGAATTGTTATATATTGGAGCTAATGGGTGTACACCATGTGGAATTTTCTAGTCCCAAATTCAAACTCCTGGGTTTACATAATGATTAGAGGTGTCAGACTAGGAACCAACCAAGAAGTGCCACATCAACCAAATTAAAAAATTATCAATCTCTTAGTTATGATAGAGATGTTAGGGATTGGGGGATCTTGATGAATGATACTGAGATGCATCCATGGTGTCAATCAATAGAGCTAATTCTAGGAGAGAGAACTGCATAAAGTGAATAGAACTTGGATTGAATGGAAATGTGATAAGTGGTAGATATAAAGAAAGATTGAAGATAGTGAGGTAGGAAATCAACCAATGGGTGATGGGCATGTGTCCAAGTGGAAATCCCATTAGTAATCCCAAACCCATTTTGTGTGTGATAAGGGGACTAATATTATGTTGACACATGTCATTGTCGATGAATGAGATCTAAGTGTAAGCAATTTTTAAAGACTGAGTAATTGAGTGCTCTTCATTATAAAGTTTTTTTATTTTCTTCCCCTTATGAATGTGGGACAAATTTCACAAGGTGAATGTATTGACCTTAACTTGAGGATTGTATTGAGCCTAAGTTTAGAGGGATGAGGAGATCCACCAAGGATCACAAGAAGCTCTGATGGGTCACTAATTATCAATCAAAGATGAGTCCCTAGGTAATTGAGAAAAAGGGATCATTGGGTCATTCTTGGAATCAATCCAAATTAGATTTCATGTTTTAATTGGTCCCATTAGAAATAGTTAAAGAATAAGCTAAATGTAGAGTGATGATGGGAGATCTTAGTTGCATTTGGGGGATTAGACCCAATTTGTCCCATGTACTTTAATGTACTAGCTTAAGAAATAATGAGAATCAGTAGCAATCACATCATGGGTTCTTTATCATGGATCTCCATGACAACTCATTAGTGGGTTTAGCTAGACATTGAATCCATGAACTTCATAAATTATCTATTTAAAGAGGCTAAAATACCATTGTTAAGCATGATAATTTTTTGGCATCAAGGCTCTATAGGAATTGTGTCAGGATTCCACCTACCTTTATTTATTTGTACTTTGCTCAGACTATTTACCAATGGTCAACAATTCTATGTAGGAAAACTCTACCAAAACATTGTTAAGGCTTGCAACTATGTTTTTGTTTCTATTTGATGTACATTTTACCTTCCAAGTTTGAATGAAGAGATTCTTATTGATTTTATGAATATGTGAAAGTATTTTGTGCTTCTTGTAAACATATAATTGATTCATGCAATAACTATGTTGGTTATTTTGATCTATGTTTTTTGTGTAAGATTGATGCAATTTTAGACCATGCTTTAGCTAGTTTAGATAATTTATATATGTTTAACACAATCTCCCATTAAAATTATGTGCTTTGGCTATCTATTATTGATAGCAATTTTTATTGAAGTAGTGTTGATTCATTGTGTCTTGTTCAAAATAATATTTAAAATCATTTTGTTTGGGTCTACTTCCTTGGGCACTCACCTATTGAGTTAACTAAGTTTAAGTGATGGCTAAACTTATGATTCAATGTTTGATGGTAGACAAAATACCTTTCCTCTTCCCACATTGATGAAGTTATTTTTATTCAATCAGCCTTCTCTTTTTCCCTTTCCCCTCCCTCTCTTTTGTGTTTATTTTGGAACTTGAACTACCTCCCCTTTATTTTAGAAAATGGTAAAGTGAAACACATTGACATTAGCAACAAAACCAGGCAATTAACTCATAGTAATAAGAATTAAATATTTGATATTGTAATTGCATCTCTTAGTTATTATTCCATGTATCTCCATTATGAATCCAAATACCTAAAACCATGCCCTGGATTGATCCCACATCAGTCCTAAAATAGAGGATGAAATTCCATCATCATTCCCACTATCTCTTTGATAATACCCAATATCAAGAGTATTTTGGAGTAGGATACTAGATCAAACAATAGTGGGTCAAAGGGCATGCATTACTTTAGAATCATAATGTGTGTATGCCCCTTGTAATTATAAAAGGGTGTACACCCTTATTGAATCTATATTTTTTTTAATTTACTTAAACTCATGACCCATTTTTTTTAATAGTAGGAGTTCTCACATTTTGTAATATGTCTTGATGAGGATATGCCTATTTTGGATTTACATCTTCCCACTGGTTTCAAAATTTTGATCATGGTCTCAAGTATGTTGATTATTAAATTTTAATATCTAGGTTTGCATTTATATGTATTTATTCTTAGGTCATTAAAATTAAATTTTCATTATGATTTAACCTTTAGGGTTTAACTATGTAAATCCTATGTTTAGATTAAAGGGTTGAGATGTCTAAATCAATTAAATAATATGCAATAATTAATTACTAATTTGTTATAAATTTTGACCTTCTTTAACTTTATAAAAATAGAAATAAATAGGCATAAAAATAGAGTTATCTAGAAAGTGATTGTCACAGATGATTCAGGTTATAAAAACTGGGTTTTAGATAGTTTTGAGTGTCATCAATAAGATTCTAAGATCTATTTGCTCATTGTACAATAGCACCCCATCTGGATAGTAGTTTTTCCTATTTTTAGGAGCATTTGTGCCTATGTTTTTAGGTCTTATTCCTACATGCATGAAAAATGGAACTCTATGTTGTGCCTAAAAAACCTACTTTAGTATGCAAACCCTAATCTTCCTTACAAGTATGACATGATAAATAATTGTGTGTTATTTAGTAGGATAGGCCGGACATCCTCAACACCCCACTGTCAAGAGAGTTTCCTACATACCAATACTCCAAAGAGGGATCAAGCCTGATGTAGTTCTCCCACCTAGTGTTTCATGCAAGTGCAAGTGAATGCTAGAATGAGAGTAGACTTGGATGCCTTGAATGTTTTTGAGATTTTAAATCTTTGAAAATTGGGATTTGGGATATTTTAGATGGTGGTATGAAAAATTAGGGTAGAATAGGGATCAAATACCTTAATTTTGTTCAAATTATCTTTTGTTTGAATAAACTTTTGCATATATTTTCCATCTAGTGAATAAAGGTCAAATAGACTTGTATTTATAGTGATTTTTAGCTGATGTAGATAATAAAATGTGCTTAGTCTGACCTTAGGAGGGGCACACATTTGAAAAAGTGTCTATTAGATAGATTAGGGATAAGGATAGTAGTGCCTAGTTAGGGACACTAGCACCATATGGCTGTAGTGTCCCAAATGTGGAACTAATTTTCACTTGACAAACTATTGAGAAAGTTGGGTTAGGATCTAAGAAAGCTATCCTAGGATTATGTTTGAGCTGATTTTATGTGTATGTTGTCTACACAATGACTAAAAAAGTTTGGCAAATTCTCTAGGATAGGTCTAGGGCTAAGCTATGAATAGGCTAACTCAAGCAACATTCTTAGCATCCAAATACCAATTTTAGGTGATTACACATTAAAATATCTCACATTTCCTAAAGAAAACTTATATTTTTATAAATATAGATACAAAATTAAATGGACCCATTCCCTGAAGAAGAAGTTGAACAAAATTGTGATCAAAACCCTCAACAGTTTGACTTCATAGAAAAATAAGTTAAATTGTATTAATAATATAATGCAAAATGGAAATAATTGTAAACTATTATCAATAATTTTTGTCACTCTTCAAGTTATATTAGATTCAATTCAATTTCCAATACATTGGAGGCCATTTTTAATGAAGTGAGAAATGTCATTTCAAAACTTGATGCGATGTTGCATCAAAGAGAGGTGATGAAATAATATTATTCTAATAAATTTTCATATGAGAATCTTAGAAAAAAGATAACAAATTAATATGTGTGCTTTGTTTCTTAAGTGTGGAACCAACCAACCACCACTAATAATTTATAAAAATATTATCATTACTTGGTGTGTTCATGCAAAGATAAAAAATAACTTTCAGGATAGGTTGTGGATTGTGTTTGATGAGCCTCCATGCAATAATAATGGGGTTCTATTATATGTTTTGATAAAAATTTATTGTGAGTTTATGCTGCAATAAATCTTAAACTATTTCAACATGAAGTCCTCCCAAGGTGGGGAAAGTGGGTCCTCATTTGATATATCTAGTGTCGAGTGGGACCAAACCCACCATAACCAAGTTAAGATAAATAGTTTGATAATAAAACATACATTTATCCCTAAAATATTACACTATAGTACATAAATGGACACCCTTTAGGTAGTTATTAGTATCACACAGGTTATGATTGATCATGATATGCATACACTTAGTAGTTCTACATAGGCTATAGGTGGTGACACATCTAGTAGTTTCCCTCTTATTATCGATGCTAGTGTCCCTCCTAGTATTGGTTCTAGTGTCTCTCCTACTAGTAGTAGAATAAATAACAATCATCCTAAAGTTATTGTACATTATTTCACATCATGTGGGAGGAAGTGTATTGGACCTCCTACTTAGGTACAACATAATGGGTTAGATCTATGGAGATTAGACCTACATTTATGAAGCACACTTATACCCAATAATCTATGCTATTTATAGTTGATTTAGCAGCTCTTAACACTAGTATAGAATGATATATTTCATCTATAGTTTATTCAACACCTTTGGACACCAACACACTTGAGTATATGCCATCTCTAGTTTTTTTAGGACTTTGGGACACTATAATTTTAGAGTGTACATCATTTTTAGTTAGTTCATCACCTCACAACACTAGCATGAAAAACTATATGCCATTTGTGCCAGTTACTTCACCACCTCCCATTAACATACGACCAGTTATGTAGGGATTATCTACTTCACCATATGTATTTGACACACATGTTTAATTTTAATTTTAGGTTGAATTTATGTATTTAAAATAATATTAAGTTTATATTTTGGTATATGTTTACTTAATTAACTAATATTTGACTAAACTTTCATTTATTGGTTATATATATTATCATCGACATCTTAGGTAACTTAGATGGCTTATATTTTGTTATTGAGGCTGAAATTAGAATTATTATATGCTACACTCAGGTTTGGAAAGTTACAAATTATATAAAGTTGCTATAGTATTAAATCAAAACAGCATCCATATTATGCCTGAATTTTAGTTTTTAATGATATATTTGTCAAATTATTACAGTTATTTAATTTTATAATTTTTTAAAGCTACTATTCTATGATATATTTACACACGTATATAATTTCAATCAATTTTATCTATAGATAGATAATGATGAAATTAAATCAAATGTAAAATTTGATTTGATGTTTTGATATATTCTATTTGATTTGAGATAATGTCATAAGTGTAACATCATGTATCGTTGAAACAATGTCATAAGAATTGTATCCTATAGATTTGAAATAATCTCATGTAAGTGTGGCATATTTTTGTTTCATTTTCAAAAAGTGTTTCCTTAAAATCTTGTAAATCTATAAGATGTTGCATAATATCAACTTAAAATTGTGTATATGTTTTTTTTCTCTAACATTGCTATTTCACATTCTTATCTTAATCCAAAATAAATATGAGCTCTAGGTCATGGTGATTTAGATTGATAAAAAAACAACTATGAATCCAATAATAATGATAGTCAAATTGTTACTAATTACTTGTTGGAAATATGATTGTCATTGACGTCGAAAGGGACATTATGAGTATGTAATTGATGTTCAAGACTAAATATGGTGATTAGAGGATATGCAAAGGATCCTATCATAGGAAAAAAATGATTAGAATGATTGTGTACATGATTGGAATTCATTTGGTTCCTCATATTGATCATCTATACATTTTGGGTCTATGATAGAAAAGATGAGAAGGCATTTTGATGACATCACCATTACCACATGTGAATGAGTTTGGGGGATATGGTCACATGATTGTGATCACATTAATCCCTAGCTATTATGCACTTAATCCTAGGTCATGTGATGTAAAATGACATAAGATAAGCTTGATCAAAGTTGGGCTCCACACTATTTTGATAGTGTTTTCCAACACTTAGTCAAAATTGTAAATTGCAAGAAATAGATGAACAAGCATTTTCATGATGTCTTGTCTTGCATGTATGAATATTTCAAGATAAAATGGTTATATGTATGGGATTCCCTATGTAAGAGGATCATATGAGCTAATTTTTAGGTCATATTATAAAACACAACAAGAGTTATGCAAGTGCAAAGTTAGCCTTCCAAACATATTAAAATGGTCTCCATACTTAGTCAAAATCTACGCAAAGTCTTGAAAAGTTATCATGATTTTACAAAGATCATTTATTGAAATTTGAAAATGAAATAGATATAAGTTTGTGATGGGTTTTTCATGAGCATCTTGAATATGTGGTCTGTAGGCTCAAAGGAGAAAGAATGAGCTCAAAATTGAATTATCTTTACTCTCAGACAAAATAGGGTTTCTCAGTTAAACCCTAAGGGTTTATGTCATGGTGTCAACAAACACTTTTTACTTTGATGTTGATTGGATATAGCTAGGACCTAGTAGCTTAATTTATAACTTAATTCTTTATCATCATTGTAAAATTGACCCCTCAACCTAGAAATTACTAGCTCGAGTAATGATCAAAGGACTTAATATTTTCTAAGTCTTAGACTTTATATTATGTCCCAGCTTAATCAACAGCTATCACTTCATCATACATAGATGATCTAATGAAGCACAATGAAGTTAAATTTTCAAAAGGACCTCTGAGTAAATGTGCAAGTGACAAGTGTCATAATCATCAAACTTGCACAGTAAATCAATGGAGTGGTTTTAAGACAAAAGTTTAATGAGCAATGTGAGATTGCCAAGTGTCTCAATAATGGGAACTAATAGCAATATGTATAAAACGCATACTTATGTCAAGTGTCACTCTCTTAAGAGCTAATCAAACATAAAGGTTGGACTTATCAGAAGATCTAATAGTGATTAGATGATCATATAAAGAACATCCAACAAAGTGAGTGGACTCAGAAGGAATAAAGCGATCATTGTTTATCAACACAGTGGTAAGTTAAAGATTGAACATTTTTGAGAAGATCGATGGAGAAAAAGTGATCCAACGATATAGGAAGCATTGAGATGGGATAAAGAGCACAACATTTAACATCTAGATAGAGATAAAGAACATGCATCTTTAGAGATCCAATGGCATGCATAATATTAGATTAAGAAGATCAACAGACACATTTTAAAGGTGACAAAGTTAAAGTTTGGAAGCATACAAAGATTAGATGAATAGCATGAGTCTGTCAGAATGTGATCAAATAGATGCATTTTAACTTAGATCCAATTAAATAGAGACCATTATATCACAATGCTAAGCACAATATCAATGATCAATATTTAAAGTTATGTCTAGATAAATGGTTAGTTATGGGGACACGCAAGAATCAGCATGTAAAATCTATATCTCAACATAGTCAATGATATTGATTGATCTAACTGATAAAATATATAATAATGAGCATGTGCATCAAAACTTGAGTCCATAAAATGTTATAGATAGTAATGAGATAGGAAATTATGGTGGTAATGTAAGGAATCAAGATGTGGGAAACTTGCAATTCAAGTCATAATGAACTAAAGTCTAAAATTAGGTATGATGTGTTATGGTCTAAGTGTGAACACATGAAAGATATATAACCCTAGATCCATTATTTTATATATTATATCTAAGACAAAGGAAAAAGTAGGTGAATCCATTTTTTTTAAGTGTCAAACATACAATATAAAGACACAGAGGAATATAGTAAAAAGATATAAAGTGTGTCGAATAGAGTTATATCTAGATAGAGAACTAGAGGGATAGAGAAGGGTCAAAGATTAAGAAAGGCACCAAAATAATGTGTAGATAATGATTAATTATAAATTAGACTTATAACAAAGAACAAAGATTTGGATTCACATATGAATTTGATTTGTAAATTAGAGTTGTAGCTCCATAAAAGATTCTTATAGGTTGGTTCCATCAGAAAATTGAGTGGCTACTCAAATTTGGGAGTATGTGTTTCCTTTGAGTTAAAGCTCTAAAATCAGGTGATTGGTGTCCTTAAATGTGTAACCAGTGAGGTTTATTAGTAAGAATTTGAACTATGAGGCTACATTAGAATAGTAGATTCTAGCAACTATTCTCACCATGGTTTTTCCATTTGGGTTTTCCACATATAAATTTGGTGTCATATATATTTGAGTTTGTGTGATCTCTGCATATTTGATATGATCAACATATATATTTTTAATATGCATTAAAATTACTTAAATGACTAGTTTTAATTGATATAGTGATTCACCTCCCACTCTTAGTATCTATTTGTGTTCCAATAATTGGTATCAAAGCACCAGGTTCCTAATAGAAGCTTAATCAGCTCACGTAGATATTGGAAGGAGAACACATATGGCTAGTCAAAAAGGATCTTCATCAAACAAAGCACCTCTATTTGTTGGAACAAATTATGCATTTTAGATCATAATAATGGAAGCATACTTATCCTCATTAGGGTTTGATGTATGGATGTCTGTAGTAAATGGATATACATCTCCTACTATAACTCCTACTGATCAAGCTTCCAAGAAGGTATATGAGATCAATACCAAAACAAAGAATGTTATTCTTTGTAGATTATCAAACATAGAGTTTATTAAAGTGATACATTGTCAAAATTCTCAAGATATATATAACAAAATAAATATCATCTATGAAGGAGATTAAAAGGTAAAGCAAGCCAAGACACAAACTTACATAGGCAAGTTTGAGGGTCTAAAGATGAATGAAGAGGAGAAGATTTCAAACTACCTCCTCAAGGTAGATTAAATAGACAATGCAACTAGAAGCCTTGGAGAATAAATGAAAGAATCAATCATTATCAAAAAGGTCTTAATATATTTTCCATCAAGATATGATTCTACAATCTATGCAATAGAGGAAGCCAAAGATCTAGATAAACTCACTATTGATGAGTTACATGGAATCTTCACAGCCTATGAGATGAGAATGGGAGAGGCAGACACCTTCAAGAGAGAAGTTACATTCAAATTTGACAAGAAATTAAAAGTATAAGCATCTATTATTCCTATTTTATACACCTCCCTAAATTTTTTTCAAATCTATACTTTCTGTCATAGAGATGACCCTGTCATAAAACCTAAAATTATGTCAAAGACCCTATTGATTGATAGTATTTTTAGATGCATTTTTTATTATGAAATTGTAATTATTTTTTGATAAGTTTTATTTATATTTTAATTTATTTCAAATATCATGGTGTATAAATGAATAAAATATGCATATATAGTTATAGATATGATTAGTTGTTCTCTATTCAGATTCAGTGCACTTTTGATAGTTTCAGTTAGTACATGGACTTTTAGTTTTCTCATTATTTCAATTGATTTATGAAGTTTCTCGATCCTCATAAGTGGATTTGATTTATGATTTAGATAAAAATGGTGATATGATACTTTGGAAAATGTTACAATCAAATTTGGTACATTCAAAAGTTATTTTGAAAATTTACATTTGATTAAAAGCTCAATTTCATTCACTACTTGATCTAATAGTTATTTGAAATACCAATATGATTTTTATGGTTTATTAATGCTCATATCCTAATATATACAATTGGTAGTTTTGTTTATTTTTATTCTACAACTAATACATGGCTCAATTCATGGAAACCTAATTGGCATACTAAGTTTAGTTATTTTAAGATTTGAGTAAATAGTCAAATTTGGTGATCATAGTTCCCAAAGCATGTATTTCATTTCTTATATCTTGAATATTGATGTGTAAAAGAGGATTGATGATATAGATAAATAACATACAAATTCTTTGAAAATTTCATAAGCTTCTTTTGAGAGGTTCACTTCACTTGAAAATGAGCAAAAGGGACTCTATTTATCACATAGTTTACTTTAGAACTTTAGATATCATAAATCAAGGTTTATATTTAATCCCTTTATGAAATATGTATTTGTTTATAAAAAAACTATAATTTCAAAGGTATTTGGCCACTATGCTTAGTTAATTTTAAATT
Organism: Torreya grandis; assembly: GCA_037957365.1. Lineage (NCBI taxonomy): Eukaryota > Viridiplantae > Streptophyta > Pinopsida > Cupressales > Taxaceae > Torreya > Torreya grandis. The sequence continues at coordinate 843,392 of JARHVA010000216.1, read as the reverse complement.
TTGAAATTTATTATGAAACACATAAGTCTTAATACCCTTCGATAGATGACAAGGCAAATATCTGATTGAGCTGGAGACCACTTGAAAATTGAAATTTGAGGTAGGTGAGTTGAAAAATGCATTTAAGTCTGAGTGTGTGTGTTTTTTATCCTTCAGGATTATTTAAGGATTTGGTGGTATATTTTCATTTATGAGTAACTAATCTCCTCAAATGATGTAGCTTAGTAAATAAAATGGTGTGAGGGATAGTCATTTCTAAGTTTGATCAGATCAATAAATAATTTAGAAGTTTTGCTAAAGTACATAACAATTAATCCAAGCCAATGGAAAAGTGACATGTCTTGTAGATATAAGTTTTGTTTTTCTTGAATTTTGGTTATTCCTCACAAGCTCTTCGGTGGAAGCGAAGCTCTGGCTCTTTAAGATCCTATGGAGATTTTGGTAAATTAACAGTCAAAAAGTTTTTGGAAAGTAGTAATAGGTATGTCCATGTTGATTTTGATCAATCTTTAATCTTCTAAAATATTTTGGTGATGTATGAAATTTTGGAGTAAAGAAGAAATATTTAAAGTGTTTTCTTGTTTACATGAAAATAAATTTTTGAGCTTTTATTTTCATTAATTGTGGAAGAATATGGGAAGTGGTTTGAATTTTTTATTGAATCTTCCACATGTAGACATTATAAAGTTTGTGATGATTTTGTTAAGTAATCTAGTACTTTGTTTCCCACATGGTGTAAAGTTACTATCAATTGTTTATTGGATTATTTGAATGTTGAAGGTCAGAACTATAGTGTGAAAATATATATGGTTTTTTGCATGCAAACTTTTGGGAAGAAGTGTTATTTATTTGAAAGGTTTTGAGATTATTTTGAAAACCTGTGTAAAAAAGGTTTTGAAAGTGATAGTTGGTTGATATGCATGCAAATAGAGTTTCCTTTGCATAATTTATAACTCAATTTTCTATAGAATTCGTATGCATACAGAGATCTGAAGAAAATATGAAGATTTCTTTTTGAGTTTGCATAGTTGTATTCTTACATGATTAAAAGATGGAGTTAAATGTTTTTCAATTTTCAATATTGATATCTCTAGATTCTGTGAATTTTTCCTTGCTTTTGGCAATTTTTTTTCATTTGAGACTTGATAGTTATCATTTTAAAGGGTTTCATTTTGAGCTACTTTTTAGGTTGTATTAAGCCTATTATTTTTCTTTCTCAAAATATAGGCCTTAATATGTTTGATGATTTGACCCTTCTTTGAAGCATCTGAAAAATATTTTGTTTTATTGTGTGTTCACTCTTGATATTTGAAAAGGTTATAATGCACATATTGAGCACTTAGTAATAAATAAGTTTGGAAATGGTAAATAATTTAAATTTAGTACTTTCTAAAGAGTCAGTCTAAAGAGGCTAAGTTGTTGAATACAGAAAGGCTAAGATGATTCATGTTGCCTGTGTAGATGGGGATACTTTCTTAATTAGAAATGGATAAGTAATCATAGTCAATGTGCAAAGTGTTGATTGATTAAATAGTCATTTCTAGTTGACAAATTATTTGCATTATCCATTTCACAAAGCATGAGCTAGGGTTTTATCTCAAAGCATGTGACAGTTTCAAATTTAGATAATTGTTTATGTTTCATGCATTTGTTATCTAAAAATATCAAATTTCATGAAGTCATAAGGATTTTAGATTTTAATTCAATTTTTTATTATGAATTAAAACATGTTAGTTATCTTAGAAGGGTTTGTCAACAAAAGTTTGGTTTCAGTTAAATGACTTGGTCGATAGTTTGAAACTTGGAAATATTTGTAGAAATTAAAATCAAACCAGTCAGTTGTGTTGAAAATGATAATGGCATGAATCTTTATAAATAAATGTGGGTAATTTTGAATGGATGCAAACTAATTTGAATAAAATGATATTTTATTTAAAGTTTAAACTCAATATTGAAGCTTTAAAGTTTTCATTGAATATGGGTTTTGAGATTAAGATTTTTTGATATTTTGAAGTTGATATCAAAATCTTATAGATTAAAATTATGAATATCAATACAAATTTGGACACAAATATAGTGTGATATGTTTCAATTATAATGCAATTTCAATTTTAGTTGGATTTTTATAGTTTGCAGTTTTGTCCCTTTAGATACTTTATCCAATATTTGGTTTTGTTGTTGCATGTCAGATTGATTAGTATGTCTGAATTGGACCAACCAATAAGAAGTAATGATGATAGAGGATGGGGATAAAATTCTAATAGAGGTGTTAGTCAATCAAATTATAGTAGAGGTTTTAATAGAGGTAGATTTCATATAGGACATTTTGGACCTAGGTTTTATAGAGGGACAAGAATGTCAATTCATTTTGATGCTTATGATCATGAGTTTTGGAATATTCTAAGTAATCTACCTGTTAACCCAATCAATAGGGGTTATAGAGGTTATAATTGTTTTCATGGCCATAGAATTAGAGCTCGTGCATATTTCTAAAGTAGCTCATCTTATCATCTAAAGCATGATCCTCAACATTTGCCTATCCAGTCCCTTAATTTTAGAGGTGAACCAATTGATGATCCTTTACCTGTTAACCAATTTCCATAGCTTGAAGTAGAAACTACCCATGCCAAAGACTTTAGGAAGATGGATATTCCTTTAGATACACATTCCCCTTCGCATAGAGGCCTTGCTAGAAAATGTAGAAGGTTAAACATATTAGATGCTCATAGTGAACCCCTTTTGAGGTCTGAGAGGTTGAATTTGGGGAGTCATAGTTATTCTAGTAGAAGGAAAAGTATAGATTTTCTATCTTAGATTGTTGAAAAGAACATTATTGAAAAGAGGAATGCTAGTTAAGCTGAACCTAAAGCACTAAGAGAAGTTAAATTGCTAAAAAAAATTAAGCTAGAGGTTGATGATAACATGATTGATTTGAAAACTAGATTGATGCCTTTCTTAAAATTGAAATGGATTACAACGTTTGTATTCAAGGTCAAAACAACCAAGTTATTGAAGTATTTTTAGATTCAGATGATGATTTTCATCCAAGGGATAATTTCTATATAGTGTTGAACTTTCATGATAGACATTGATATTTCAGTTTAACACTTTAATTTTCAGACTTTGACAAATTTTGATAATTCTAGTAAATACATCAATTTTTAAATTTGATATAATTATATATGTTTAAGTTAATTAAATATGCATTATGATTTAATATGAATAGAATTTATCAATTTTTTATTTATTTATTTTATGATTGATATGTGTTCTATTATATTATTAATTAATATGGGTCCCCACCTATTAAGATTAGTACCCCTGGTCTATTGTTTTTAATATCTTGATCAAAATAAAACTTTTTAAGTATTAATTAATCTATCTTTAACCAATTTTAGTTTATAATTAATTGACTTTATTAAAATTCAATTAGTTAACATTAACCAATAACTAACTAAATTTAATTATAACTTATTTTACAACTAAGTTGAAGGTATAAGAAGAGATCAAGCATTCATTTGAAGATAGAATCATAACAATTATTGAAGACTTAAGTATTTTTTAAATTCAATTATTTATCTCTTCTTTCTATGCAACTTCTCTAAGATAGTAGAGATTTTAGAGATAGATCCAATGGTACTTGATCTGATGATTGAGTAATCACTTATGTAACATAAGTATATCTAGTTTTATATATCATTTATTACTGATTATCTAAAGTTTTCTAAGTTTAATATCTTTTGATGATTGCTATTCACAGTCCTATGCATAGATTTCAAGTATTCAACTTGAATAATGATGATTATTTCATAATTCCATAATATTTCATAGATTTATTTTGATTAAAAAGTTATCATTCAAAGTTTTGTAGAGAAAGGATGTTGGTTTTCTCAATGAAATTTATCTTTTTCTGCTAAGATGACTCTTCTTTTTTAGACTCACACATCTTTTGTAATTATTTGACTCTAATTTTAATATAATAGACTCAAATTTCTTTTAAATTTGATTTTTGTTTCTATTTTAATTTTCTTAGATATAGTTCTAATTTCTAGTTATTTTCTATTTTAATTAGTTTAGTTTAGTTTGTTTCTCTTCTCTAGTTCTTAGTTTATTTTTGTTTCTTTATCTTAGAAAGTTATAAATTTTCTCAAGTTATTATTTCCTTTATTTTGTTATAAGTTGATATCTTTAAGTATCTAGATCTTAATCTATTTCAATTTGTTATTAGTTCAATAATTTTATATCTTCTAAGTTAATCTTTTGATATTTTCCTCGTAGTTTAAGTCCTTTAGTTTTCTTGTTTTAGTTTAAATCAAATAAGCTTTAGATCTATTTTAATTCTTAGATTAATTCTCTTCTCTTTGCTTTCTTAGTTTATAATTTTTCCCTTGATTATTTTTCTTTTTAGATTCAATATTGTCTTTCAATCTTTATTTTTTATTTAATTGGCTTTCTTTAGAATAATTATATTAATTGAATTTTCTAGTCTTGCTTTAGATCGAGTTTATTTTGTTTTCCTAGTTTAGATTAATTTTTATTATTTTTTTAGAGGTTATTTTATTCTTATAAGTGTTTTATTAGTTAATTTTTATGTTTTATCTTCTATTTTTTATATTTTATCCTTTTCTTAGTTTATTGTCTTTTTATAATTACTCTCTATGTTCTAGGATTAGTTGTTTGCCTTGTTTATTAGTTTGTTTATAGTTAGTTTGTTCTTTTGTTTATAGTTAATTTGTTCTTTTGTTTATGTTTTTGTCTCTCTCTCTCTCTCTCTCTCTCTCTCTCTCTCTCTCTCTCTCTCTCTCTCTCTCTCTCTCTCCCTAATCTATCTCTTTTATTTCTAATTTTTTTTAGAATTAACTTGAATAACATTGTAAGTAAGAAATAAAGATATTATCTAAATACATATATTACAGAATCATATTTCTATTCTTCAAGAGACTATCTAACTCATAGGTTTTCTTTTTTGGATAGAATAGATTATAGATTCTTATCTTAATTGATTCATGATTCGATAAATGGATTTAAGATTGTTATAATGGAATAAGTTGTCTTGATAACTTGCTAATTATTTCTTTAAATTTATAATAAAAACTTCCTCATATATTTAGTATCTTAGATGAATCTTTAGAACCACCACAATAATACTGGTATAATTCCAATTTGACCTTCATAATATGTGAAAGAGTTGATTCATTAATGGTACAATTTCTATCATCAACAAATTTGGTGACTTCACAAGAGAAATCATTCATAAATCTAGATTTTTTAAAGTATTGTTTTCTTTTTTATAATGGCTATTAGAGGTCAACAACCTTCTATTATTAAACCTTTAATAGATTCAGAATATGATCAAGTTGATGTTGCTTTCAAGCTAATGTGTTATGCTTGGTATAATTATCCTGAAGATCTTCAGAAAGTTATTAAAGTCATAAATTAAGAAAAAGAGATTGATGAATTTGAAATTGATTAGTATTCAAATCTTACATGTGTTACTCAACATGACATTTTGATCTTGAATAGGAGAATTCAAGAAGATAGAGATAGAGTTTTAGTTGTTAATCCTAGGCCTAGAACCCATTTTATTTTTAATTCATTTTCATTTGATGATTTTCTTTTGCCTATTGAAACTACCTTGACAAATCTACAATTAGGTCAAGAAATTTAGGCTCAAAATAATCTCTCTTTTTAGGTAGAATCTGTTAAATCTTTAATTGCAGATCAGTTAGTGAGGAATCAATTGGTGGGAAATCAATTAAGCAAAAATTAACTATTGGTAAATCAATTAGTATGATAATAACTAGTACTAGAATGGAGATTAAAAGATCTACTTCATGGGTTACAGAATAATAGAGAGTAGAAAGAGCTCATTGAAGGTGAATATGAAAAAGAAGATCAGCAAGAGCATCAAATAACTATAGCACCATAGATTTTTTTTAATTCAATCAATGTCAAAAATCATCCTGGTAAGCTATCTTCTTTTAAGGGATTGAATATACCAAAAAAATTGGTGCTACTAGAGAATCTTATGAAGATCACTTAGAATCCTTTAGACTAGTTTTTGCTACTCTTGGCATAACTAGTCAAAAGATTTGTTTAAGAGTTTTTGCCCAAACATTAGAAGAAAAAACTTATCAAGCATTTGTTAGTCTGGCTACTAAAGTTATTTATAATTAGAGAGATGTAGAAGACTGATAATAATTATCTTTTGGTAAATCCAAGGAGGATTTTGATATAGTAAATGATCTTTCAAATATGTCTTTAGACCTTGATGAAACCATGTATCATTTCATTGCTAGATTCACCAAACTACATCAAAAGATTTCAAGTGATCTTAGACCTTCAAAAAAATTATCAAGACTTTATCTTTGCAATATTTTACCTTTGAAATACAAAATGATTTTAAAAGATAAAGATATTACTGAATATGATGAAACTATAAGATTTTGTATTAAATATGAAAAGAAACTTAAGTGTATAGGTTTCAAATATAGGTCTATTATAGGCTTAAATTTAGATAGTGTAGAGATATTAAAAGCAATATAAAGTTTAGGCAATGAGCTGGTCATTATTAAAAAGTAGTTAAATAATAAACATTATACTTCCTATAAAGTTATGAAAGATGATATTGCTTACTATTAAAATATAAGTGAACTTGATCATAATCTTGAAACATGGCAAGCTGTTATTAAATTCAAAAAGTATCTTCTTCAAGTCAAAGATGAAATAATTGAAGATTTAGCTTATAACATAAATACTCTTGATGATCATTAAAAAAATGAGAATATTTATTCTATAAATACTAAGAATAAAGATTATAATCCTTTACAAAATAATAAAATGAAAAATAATAAATCTATTTCAGATGATAAAGGTAAATCAGTTTAAAATAATGTAAATAATTCTAACAATAATGCTACTCAAAGTAATCTTTTTACAAGTGGATATAATAATACTTAGTATCAGCATTATAAATCAAAAAAAAAAAATAGATAAACTGATGCACATAATTCATGATTTGTCAAAAATTAAAGCTAGATTTTCTCTATTACAGGTTTCTAGTCTTCTAGGATAGTTAGATAAGATAAATGATGTAGTAAAAAATCCAAGAGCTGATATAAGTTTGCAAGGGAAAAATAGTTTTGAACATATTTATGCTCAACATTTTGACCCCCTACTAATTATATTCCTCCTTTCTATGTCATATTAAGATTGAAAATAAAATAATTCATAATTATATTTTAGACATAGGTGCTTTAAAGAATATCATGCCTAAATACATTACAGATAAATTGGACATTTCTCATAAAGTAGACAATAAGAAATTTACTGCTTTTGATGTTAGACAAACTAAGAGTTGTGCTAAGTTTTGTGATATAATTATTATAATTATGTAGGATGAATGAATTAGATGTATGACTAATATTCGAGTCTTAGATATTTCTAGTAATTATGCAATGTTATTAGGAAGGGATTGGTCTAAAGTCAATGGAGCTATCATTAGAAAAGATATAACTTGGATTCTTATTAATAATGAGATTACATTTATTAAGAGGGGAGATTTATTTGGTACTCTAATTGAATTATCTTATTCATCTAATATTTATTACATTAAAACTAGTATTGGAACTTATAATTTATTGAATGAAGATGAACTAAAAAATTAGCATGAAAAAATATTTAAAAAAAAACATTTTATGGTCTCTCTACTTTAAAGGAGCTTGCTCTCAACAAGATAGTGGTGTTGGAATTTGTCTCATATCTCCTGTTAGTAAAATATTTCATTATAATTTTAAATTAGCTTTTAAAAATACTAATAATATAACAGAATTTGAAGTATTATGTTTAGGATTTAAAAAAGCCATAAAGTTGAATGTTAAATATTTAGAAGTTTTTGAAGATTCAAAGCTAGTAGTAAGACAAGTTCACAAGATTTATAAGACCAATCAAACTTGTTTGCATCATTATACATAAAATTTTTGGTCATTATTTGAATAATTTAAATCTTTCAATATCATGCATATTCTTAAAGACTTTAATTTAAGGGCTGATAAGCTTACATTTTATGCTTCTAATCCAACTTTGAGTGAAATCGAGCCCACTATCAATATTCTTTTAGTTAAACTTTTCTATTTTAAGATTCTTTATTTGAATGATATTTGTCTTGTGTTTAGTTGAACATATAGATTCATTTCTTAAAGGAAATTACTTTTATGATGATGACTATGTACTTAATTATGGAGATTATTTATAGGTAAGTACTAACAAAGTATTTGTTGGTTTTGTAAGCTTAGAATCTATGCTTTTACTCAATGATTAATCAAAAAAAATCAAAATAGAAGAGCCATCAAGAAGAATCATAGGTGAGACCACTTCCATAAATTTAGGCACTAAAGAAGATCCTAAGTATGTTTATTTAGAATTCAGGTGATTGAAAATGAAAATGTTGATTTCATTAAATTGTTTAAAGAGTTTATTGACATCTTTGCATGGTCATACAAGGTCCTTAAAATTTATGATACTGGTATTATTAAACATGGCATTCCTATTAAATCTAGTATTAAACCTGTTAGGTAAAAAATATAAAGAATCAATTTTTTGTTAGAAGATATCATTAAAAAAAATGAATAAAATGATTTTTATTGGTGTTATTTTTCCTGTAACATATTCAAAATGGGTAGCTAATTTAGTTTCAATTAGAAAAAAAATGGTGATATTAGACTTTGTGTTGACTTTAGATATTTAAATAAAGCAAGTATAAAAAATAATTTTCCTCTACCTAACATAGATCATATTTTACAATAGGTTGAAGTATCTAAAATGATATCTTTATTAGATAGATTTTTAAGTTATAATTAAATCTTTATGAATCTTGATGATAGACATAAAATGACTTTTACCATTCGTAGAGGTACTTTTTCTTACAATCGATTGCATTTTAGTTTGATGAATGTAGGAGCCACTTTTCAAAAGGTTATGCATGTTGTTTTTGATGATTTGATAAGTATCATTATTCAAGTTTATTTGGATGATCTCACAATTCATTCTAAAAGGAGAAAGAAGCATTTAGACCATCTTCAGGGAGTATTCATAAGATGTAGGAAGTTTGGCATTTCTTTAAATTCAAAGAGATCTATTTTTAGTATGATTGAGAGAAAATAGTTGGGTCACATGATCTCTAAAGAAGGTATTTTGTTGATCTTGTATGTGTAAAATCTATAAAGGAACTACCTCCTCCCAAGGATCAATCAAGTTTAAGATATTTCTTTGGTAAGATTAATTTTGTTAAAAAAATTATTTTTGATTTTTTTGACAAATCTAATCCTTTACAATTCTTACTTAAGAAAGATAAAATATATATTTAGGATGAAAATGTTGAATTAGCTTTTAATTTTTTCAAAAATTTAATTACAAGTGCTCCTATCTTTGCTAAACCTGATTTGAAGAAAGTATTTATTTTCTATTTTAATGCTACTGAAAATTCTATAAGATGTTTAATAACTCAATAATTTGAAAATAATGAAGAGAAACCTATCAATTATATGAGCCAAGTCATAAAAGATGCAAAAATTAGGTACCCCCTTATTGAAAATTTTGTTTTCTCACTTGTTTCTTCTATGATTAAATTTTGGTATTTACTAATAGGAAATAAGATTTTTGTGTGATCTAATGTACCTATTTTGTCATATATTTTAAAACAGTCAATTATTTAAGGAATGTTTGCTAAGTGAATCTTACGCATTCAAGAATTTGATCTTGAATTTGAAACTTCTAAAACTATTAAAGGTAATGAATTAGCAAATCACTTAGTTGAAAATGTTGCCTCAGATATTAATGTCCTAGTTTTCTCAGTTGATGAAAATTTAAATACAAAACCACACTTAAAATTATGAAATCTACTAAATTATCTAAAAAATTTAAGTTTGGTCATGAAATAAATGAATGGGATTGTTTATTGGTTGAAGATGACTGGTATCATAACTTAGTTTCTTATTTCTAGAATCAGGGTTGCCCTAACAACTTAAATAAGAAAGAAAGACATTCTTTAAAGATAAAATCATTAAATTTTTGTTTACTAGAAAATTTCTTGTTTTATCATAATCGTGATGGTGTATTATTTATATGTTTTACGTATAATCAAATTCAGAAAGTTCTTAAGTGCTATCATGAAGGAAACTATAGTGGACACTAAACTACAAAAATAATAGCTTATAACATTTTGAGTGTTGGTTATTATTGGCTTACCTTATTTCAAAATACTTATAATTTAGTTCATTCTTGTAATCTATGTCAACTATTTGTATTTAAATCTGGTTATTCTTAAAAAATATTTTACTAAATGGGGCATTGACTTAATTTTAGATATTCATCCACCTTCATCTACAGGTCATAGATACATTTTGATAGCCACAAATTATTTCACCAAGTGGCCTAAGGCCAAAGCACTTAAAAGTTTAGTAACATGTGAAGTATTTTCTTTTCTAAAAAATTAAATTTTCTCTAGATTTAGAGTTCCATATAAGATTATTTCAAATAATGGACCTCAATTCATTTTAAATAAGTTCTTAGAATTTATAAGAAAATATTATATTATTTCTAATCATTCGTCTAAGTACTATCCACAAAAAAATGGACAAGTTGAGTCCACTAATAAAAATCTGATTTCTATTATAAAAAATTAGTTTATGATAACAAAAAGAATTGGCATCTTAATATTTTTTAAGCCTTATGGGCTGATAGGACTATTGTTAAATTAGCAACTAATTATTCACCTTTTATGTTAGCATATGATTTTGAAGCTACTTTACAATAAAACTTCAAATTTCTTCAACCAATGATTGCTTTACAATTTGTAGCTGAAGATACGAATTTAATTAAATAGAGGTTGCATGATTTGGTAGCTCTTGATGAATCTAAAGTGACAACATTATAGAAATTTAAAAAGGCTAAACAATTTTTTTTTTAAATCGATAAAAAGATTTCTAAAAAAAAGTTTAATGTTGGTGACTTAGTTTTATATTAGGATAAAGCTCATTAGGACCCTCGAAAACATCATAAGTTTGATACATTATGGCTTGGACCTTAAAGAATTTCCAAATTTAATTAAACAGAGGTTGCATTATTTGGTAGCTCTTGATGAATCTAAAGTGACAACATTATAGAAATTTAAAAAGGCTAAACAATTTATTTTTTTTTAAATTGATAAAAAGATTTCTAAAAAAAAGTTTAATGTTGGTGACGTAGTTTTATATTAGGATAAAGCTCATGAGGACCCTTGAAAACATCATAAGTTTGATACATTATGGCTTGGACCTTAAAGAATTTCCATAGTTTTTACAAATAATATTTTTCAACTTAAAAATATTGAAGGAAATTGGCTACGTTATTCAATAAATGGCCATCACTTGAAATTATTTCATGATTAGTTATCTATTTGTTGCTGTTTATTTTATTTTATTTTTTATTTTTATTTTTTTCTTTTCCTTTGTCTCATTTTTTTATTTTTTTGTTCTTTTTTTTCTTGTATTTTTCTTTATTTTCAAAATGATCAATGAAATATTATGGAATGAGGAATATCACATTATGAAGTAAGAGTGCAAATAATCTATAAAATTGTTTTAAGTATCATTCATTTCAAAAATTACTCCTACAAATTTAGTTTTTTATAATAAATGAGTAATATGATTGATGTATATTTGGTTGTATAAGTATTACTTCATTTTTAGATTTTAAGCTTAAGGCATTTTATAATTGATTGTACATCCAACCCAAACTTCCTTGTTATTCATTTTCTTTTCTTTGTGTCATACTAGCTAAACATTTCATTCCTTGCTTGAATCCATTATAAAAGGGGTTCGTGCTTAACTACTTGAGAAATGATTTTTCTGGATCATGCTCTCAAGACAAAAATGTATTTATAATAGGTAATTTATTTCTACTCAAATTCATTTCACAAAATTAACTAGTAAGGTCATTAGTGTTATACCTATTTTCTACCACCCCCTAATTTTTTTTCAAATCTATAGTTGTTGCCATAGAGATGACCCTGTCATAAAACCTAAAACTATGTCGGGGACCCTATTGATTGATAGTATTTTTAGATGCATTTTTTATTATGAAATTTTAATTATTTTTTGATAAGTTTTATTTATGTTTTAAGTGGCTTCAAAGAGCATGGTGGATAAATGAATAAAATATGAATATATAGTTATGGATATGATAAGTTGTTCTGCTATTCAGATTTAGTACACTTTTGATAGTTTCAGTTGATACATAAACTTTTAGTTTTTCTATTATTTTAGTTGATTTATGATGTTGATCAATCCTCATAAGTGGATTTGATTTATGATTCAGATAAAAATGGTGATATGATACTTTAGAAAATATTACAGTCAAATTTAGTACATTCAAAAGTTATTTTGAGAATCTACATTAGATAAATAGCTCAATTTCATTCAATACTTGATCTGATGGTTATTTGAAATACTAATATACTTTGGATGATTTATTAATGCTCATATCCTAATATATATAATTGTTAGTTTGGTTTGTTTTGATTCTAAAACTAATGCATGGCTCAATTCATGGAAACCTAATTGTCATACTAAGTTTAATTGTTTTAAGATTTGAGTAAATAGTCAAATTTGGTGATCATAGTTCCCAAAGCATGTATTTCATTTCTTGTATCTTGAATATTTATGTGCAAAATAAGATTGATGAGATAGATAAATAGCATAAAAATTCTTTGAAAACATCGTAGGCTTCATTTGAGAGGTTCACTTCACTTAAAAATGAGCAAAAGGGACTTTATTTATCACATAGTTTACTTTAGAACTTTAGGTATCATATACTAAGGTTTATATTTGATCCCTTTGTGAAATATTTATTTGGTTATAAAAACAAACTATAATTTCAAAGGTCTTTGGCCACTATGCTTAGTTAATTGGTAATTTTAAAATTCATTGTGAAACGCATAAGTCTTAAGACCCTTTGATAGATGATAAAACAAATGTCCATTGAGTTGAAGACCACTTGGAAAATTGAACTTCAAGGTACGTGAGTTAGAAAATGAATTTAAGTCTGAGTGTATGTTTGTGATGCTTTATGATTGTTTGAGGATTTAGTGATATATTAGCATTTATGACTAATTAATCTCCTCAAATGACGTAACTTAGTAAATAAAATGGTGTGAGGGATAGTCATTGCTAAGTTTGATCAAATCAATAAATAATTTAGTAATTTTGCTAAAGTACATAACAATTAATTTGATCCAATGAAAAAGTGACACATCTTACAAATGTTTATGGTGGAAGGTTGTTGGATATAAGTTTTATTTTTCTTGAATTTTGGTCATTCCTCACAAGATCTTCGGTAGGAGAAAAGCTCTGGATATATGGTATCCTATGAAGATTTTGATAAATTAATAGTTAGAAACTTTTATAAAGCAATAATAGGTATGTCTATATCGATTTTGATCAGTGTTTCTTTAAAAATATTCTGGTGATGTATGAAAGTTTGGAGAGAAGAAGAAAAGTTTCAAGTGATCTCTGGTTTGCATGAAAATAAAGTTTTGAGCTTTTATTTTGATTAATTGAGGAAGAATATTGGAAGTGGTTTGAAAATTTAAATGAATCTTCCACATGTAGATGTTATAAAGTTTTTGATAATTTTGTTAAGTATTTTGGTACTTCGTTTCCTTCATGGTGGAAAGTTGATATCAATTTTTTATGGGTTTATTTGAATGTTGAAGGTCAAAACTATAGTGTGAAAATATATATGGTTTTCTGCATGCAAATTTTTGGGAAGAGGTGTTATTTTTTCATAAATTATAACTCAATTTTTTAGAGAAATCATATGCATACAGAGATCTAAAGAAAATATGATGATTTCTTTTTAACTTTGCATAGTTGACTTCTTGCATGATAAAAAGATGAGGTTGAATGTTTTTTTATTTTTAGTATTGATATCTCTAGATTTTGTGAATTTTTCCTTGTAATTAGGGATTTGTTTTCATTTGAGAGTTGATAGTTATCATTTTAAAGGGTTCTATTTTGAGCTATTTTGAGGTCATATTAAGCCTATTATTTTTCTTTCTCAAAATATGGGTGTTCATATGTTTGAAGATTTAACCCTTCTTTGAAGCATCTGGAAAATATTTCATTTTATTATGTGTTCACTCTTGATCTTTGAAAAGGTTCTAATGCGCGTATTGAGCACTTAGTAATAAATAAGTTTGGAAATGGTAAACAATTTTAGTTTAGTATTTTTCAGAGGGTCGGTCTAAAGAGGCTAAGTTATTGAATATAAAAAGGCTAAGATGATTCATGTTACCTATGTAGATGGGGATACTTGCTTAAAAATAAATGAATAAGTAATCCTAGTCAATGTACAAAGTGTTGATTGATTAAATACTCATTTTTTGTTGACAAATTGTTTGCATTATCCATTTCATAAAGCATGAGCTAGGGTTTTACCTTAAAGCATGTGACAGTTTCGAAGGTGGATGATTGGTTATGTTTCATGCATTTTTTATCTAAAAATATCAAAGTTCATGAATTCATAAGGATTTTAGGTCTTAGTTTATCTTTTCATTATGAATTAAAACATTTTAATTATCTCAAAAGGGTTTGTCAACAAATGTTTGGTTTTAGTTAAATGACTTGGTTGATAGTTTAAAACTTGGAAACATTTGTGGGAATTCAAATCAAACTAGTTAGCTATGTTGAAAATGATAATGACATGAATCTCTATAAATAAATGTGCATACTTTTGAATGGATGAAAAACTAATTTAAATAAAATGAAATTTTATTTAAAGTTTAAACTCAATATTAAAGTTTTAAAATTTTCTTTGAATAAGGATTTTGAGATTAAGATTTTTTGATATTTTTAAGTTGATATCAGAATCTTATATATTAAAATTATGAGGATAAATACAGATTTGGATTCAAATGTAGTGTGATACATTTCAATCATAATGTAGTTTTAGCTTCAGTTGGATTTTTACAATTTGTAGTTTTCTTCCTTTGGATACTTGTTTTTATCTAATCTTTGGTTTTGTTGTTGTATGTCAGATTGATAAGTATGTCTAGTTTAGACTAGCCAGCAAAAAGTAATGATGATAGAAGATGGGGATAAAATTTCAATAGAGGTTTTATTTAGTCAAATTCTAGTAGAGGTTTTAATAGGGGTAGATTTCATGTAGGATATTTTGGACCTAGGTTTCATAGAGGGACAAAAATGTCAATTCATTTTGATGCCTATGATCCTGAGTTTTAGAATATTTTCAGTAATCTACATGTTAACCTAACCAATAAGGGTTATAAAAGTTATAGGGGTTTCCATGGCTATAAAATTGGAACCCGTGCACATTCTCAAAGTAGCTCATCTCATCTTCTAGAGCATGATCCTTGACATTTGCCTATCCAACCCCATAATTTTAGAGGTGAACCAACTGATGATCCTTTACTTGCTAACCAATTCACATAGCTTGAAGTAGAAACAGTCCATGCCAAATACCTTATGAAGATGGCTATTCTTTCATATGTATATTTTCCTTCTCATAGAGACCTTGTAAGAAAATGTAGAAGGTTGAACCTATCAGATGCTCATAGTGAACCCTTTTTGAGGTATGTGAGGTTAAATTTGGGGAGTCATGATTATGTTGATAGAAGGAAAACCATAGATTTTATACCTTAGACTACTTAAAAGAATACTACCAAAAAGAGGACTGCCAGTCAAATTAAATTTAAAACACCAAGAGAAGTTAGATTGTTGAAAATAATTAAGCTGGAAGTTGATGACAACACAACTGATTCGAGAACTAGATAGTTGTCATTTCTTGCAACTAAAATGGAGTACAATGTTTGTCTTCAAGGTCAAGATAACTAAGTGATTAAAGTGTTGTTAGATTCGAATGACTATTCATCATCCAAGGGATAGTTTCTATTTAGTGTTGAACTTTCATCACAAACATTGATATTTCAGTTTAACACTTTAATTTTCAGACTTTGACAAATTTTGGTAATTCTAGTAAATACAACAATTTTAGAGTTTGATATAATTATATATGCTTAATTTAATTAAATATGCATTATGATTTAATATGAATAAAATTTATCAATTTTTAATTTATTTATTTTATGATCGATATGTGTTCTATTATATTATTAATTAATATGGGTCATCACCCGTTAAGATTAGTACCTCAAGTTTGTTATTTTTAATATATTTATGAAATTAAGATTTTTTAAGTCTTAATTAATTTGTCCTTACCAATTTTAGTTTATAATTAATTGAATTTGTTAAAATTTAATTAGTTAACATTAACTAATAATTAACTAAAGTTCGTTATCACTTATTTTACAACTAAGTTGAAGGTATAATAAGAGATCAAGCATTAATTTGAAGATAGAAACACAATAGGTATTGAAGACTTAAGTATTTTCTAAAGTTAATCATTTATCTCTTCTTTCAATGCAACTTCTTTGAGACAGTACAACTTTTGCAGATAGATCCAATGGTACTTTATTTGACAGTTGAGTAATTGCTTATGCAACACAAGTATATCCAATTTTATATATCATTTATTATTGATTATCTAAATTTTTATAATCTTAATATATTTTGATGATTGTTATTTGTAGTCCTATGCATAGATTTCTAGTATTCAACTTGAATAATGATGATCATTTTGCAATTTCATGATATTTTATTGATCTATTTTGATTGCAAAATTGTCATTCAAAGTTTTGTAAAGAAAAGATGTTGGTTTTTTTAATGAAATTTATATTTTTCTTCTAAGACAACTCTCTTTTTTGAGACTCGTACATCTTTTGTAATTATTTGACTCTATTTTTAGTATAATAGATTCATATTTCTGTTAAATCTAGTTTTTGTTTCTATTTTGGTTTTTTTAGATATAGTTATAATCTTTAATTATTTTCTATTTTGATTAGTTTGATTTAGTTTGTTTCTCTTCTCTAGTTGTTAGTTTAGTTTGGTTTCTTTATCTTAGATAGTTATAGATTTTCTCAAGTTATTAATTTCTTTATTTTGCTATAAGTTGATATCTTTAAGTATCTAGATCTTTATTCATTTCTTTTTATTATTAGTTAAATAATTTTATATCTTCTAAGTTAATATTTTGATATTTTTCTCATAGTTTAAGTCCTTTAGATTTCTTGTTTTTGTTTAATTCAAATAAGCTTTAGATTTGTTTTAATTTTTAGATTAATTCTCTTCTCTTTGTTTTTCTAGTTTATAGCTTTTCCCTTAATCAGTTTTCTTTTTAGATTCAATATTGTCTTTCAGTCTTTATTTTTTCTTTAATTATCTTTCTTTAGAATAATTATCTTAATAAGATTTTCTAGTCTTGCTTTAGATTGAGTTTGTTTTGTTTTCCTATTTTAGATTAATTTCTATTATTTTCTCTAGAGGTTATTTTATTCTTAGAAGTGTTTTCTTAGTTAATTCTTACATTTTATCTTTTGTTTTGTTTATATTTGATCCTTTTATTAGTTCACTATCTTTTTTTAATTGCTCTCTTTATTCTAGGATTAGTTGTTTTCTTTCTTTATTAGTTTGTTTATAGTTAGTTTGCTCTTTTTCTTGTGTTTGTCTCCCTCTCTTTCTCTGATCTATCTCTTTTATTTTTATTTTATTTTTAAATTAACTTGGAGAATATTTCAAGTAAGAAACATAGATATTATCTGAATATATATATATATATATATATATTAGATTTCTATTCTTTAAGAGACTATCTAACTCATAGATTTTCTCTATCAGATAGAATAGATTACAAATTTTTGTCTTAACTAATTCATGATTCAATAAATAGACTTTAGATTGCTATAATAGAATAATTTGTTTTGATAACTTATTGATTATTTTTTAAAATTTATAATAAAAAACCTCTCGTGTATTTAAGATCTTAGATGTAGAACCCCCATGATTAGACTGGTGTGATTCTAATTTGATCTTCACCATAGGTGAAAGGGTGTATTCATTGATGATACAATTTTCATCGTCAAAAAAATTAGTGACTCCATTGGGAAAATCATTTAGAAACATAACTTGTTTCAAGTTTTATTTTCTTTTTGCTAGTGGTTATTGGAGGTCAACAACCTTCTATTATTCAATCTTTAATAACTTGAAAATGATCAAGTTTATGTTGCTTTCAATCTAACATGTTATGCTTGGTATAAGCATCTTGAAGATCTTCATCAAGTTATTTAACTCATAAATCAAGAAGAAGAGATTATTGAATTTGAAATTAATTGGTATTTGAATCTGACATGTGACACTCAACATGATGTTTTAAACTTGAATATGAGAATTTAAGAAGATAGAGATAGAGTTTTATTTGTTATCATAGGCCTATAACTCATTTTCTTTCTAATTCATTTCTATTTGATGATTTTATTGTGCCTGCTGAAACTACTTTGACAAATTTGCAATTAGGTCAAGAAAGTCAGGTTCAAGATAATCACTTTTTTTAAGTAGAATCTACTGAAGCTTCCAATGGTAGATTAGTTAGTGAAGAATCAACTAGTGGAAAATCAGTTAGCCAAAAACCAACTAGTAGGAAAATAATTAGTGGGAGAACAACTAGTACTAGAATGGAGATTACAGGATCTACTTCATAGATTACATAATAATATTGAGAGAGAAAAGCTCACTGAAGGTGATGATGAAGAATAGGCTCAACAAGAGCATCAAATAGCTATATCACCATGGACTTATACTAATCTAATCAATGTCAAAAATTATCCTGGTTTACCTTCTCTTAAAGGATTGAATATAGAAAAAAAAATGGGTGCTATTGAAGAATCTTAGAAAGATCACTTCAAATTCTTTAGACTTGTTTGTGGTACTCTTGGCATAACTAGTGAAAAGATTTGTTTAAATTTTTTTGCTGAAACATTAGAAGGAAAAACTTATCAAACATTTATTACTTTGCTTACTAAAGTTATTGATAATTAGAGAGATGTAGAAGACTGATTAGAGTTGTCTTTTGGTAAATCCAAGAAAGATTTTTATTTAGTAAACGATCTTTAAAATATTTATTTAGACCCTAGTGAAACCATGTATCATTTTATTGTTAGATTCACCAAACTATGTCAAAAGATTCTAAGTGATCTTAGACCTTCAAAAAAATTATCAAGACTTTATCTTTTCAATGTTTTACCTTTGAATACAAAATGGATTTAGAAGATAAATATATTATTGAATATGATGAAACTATAAAATTTTGTATTGAATATGAAAAGAAACTTAAGCATATAAGTTTCAAAGATAGGTCTATTATAGGTTTAAATTTAGATAATGTAGAGATATTAAAAGAAATACAAATTTTAAACATTAAGTTGGTCGTTGTTAAAAGGCAAATAAATGATAAACCTTCTACTTCATATAAAGTCATGAAAAATGATGATATTGTTTACTATTGCAATGTTTGTGAACTTGATCATAATCTTGAAACATATCAATTTTTTATTAAATTCAAAAATTATCTTCTTCAAGGCAAAGATGAAATAACTAAAAATTTAGCTTATAACATAAATAATCTTTATGATCTTTCAGAAAATGAGAATATTTATGCTATAAATACTAGGAATAAAGATTATAATCCTTCACAAAAGAATAAAATGGTAAAAGATAAATATGCTTCAAATGATAAAGGTAAATCAATTCAAAATAATGCAAGTAATTCTAATGATAATGCTACTCAAAGAAATATTTTTGCAATAGAATATAATAATACTCAGTATCAAAATTATAAATCAAAAAATTTTAGACAAACAAATGGTAAAACTTATAACATAATTGATTATTTGTCAATAATTAAAGTTATATTTTCTCTATTGTAGGTTGCTAGTCTTTCAAGATAGTTAGATAAGATAAATAAAGCAATAAAAATCTAAGAGTTGATGTAAGTTTACAAGAAAAAAATAATTTTGAACATATTTAAGCTCAACATTTTGACCCTCCTATTGATTATATTCTTCTTTTCTCTGTCATAGTTAAGATTAGGAATAAAATAATTAATAATTATATTTTAGAGATAGGTGCTTCAAAAAATATCATGCCTAAATACTTTACAAATTAATTGGGTATTTTTTATGAAGCAAATAGTAGAAAACTTATTAGTTTTGATGCTAGACAAATTATGATTTGTGGCAAGTTTTGTGACATAGTTATTAAAATTAGGTAGGATGAACGAATTAGATGTATGATTAATATTCAAGTCTTAGATATTCCTATTAATTATGAAATGTTATTAGGAATGGATTGGTCTAAAGTCACTAGAGATTTCATTGGAAAAGATATAGCTTAAGTTCCTACTAATAATAAGATTACATTTATTAAGAGGGAAGATTTTTATGGTACTCCAATTGAATCACCTTATTCATCTAATATTTATTACATTAATAATGGTATTATAACTTATGAATTTTTTAATGTAGATGAACCAAAAAATTAGCATGAAAAAATATTTGCAAGAAATATTTATGATTTCTCTATTTTGATGGAGCTTGTTCTCAACAAGGTAGTGGTGTTAGAATTTGTCTCATATCTCCTATTAGTAAAATATTTCATTATGCTTTCGAATTATCTTTTAAAAATACTAATAATATATTAGAATTTGAAACATTATGTTTAGGATTAAAAAAGACATAGAGTTGAATGTTAAACATTTAAATTTTTTTGAAGATTCAGAGCTAATAGTAAGACAAGTTTGCAAGATTTATAAGACCAATCAAACTCATTTACATCATTATACATAAAAATTTTGGTCATTAATTAAACAATTTGAAGATTTCAATATCACACATATTCTTAAAAAAATTAATGTAAGGGCTGATAAGCTTGCATTTTATGCTTCTAATCCAAATTTGAGTGAAATTAAACACACTATTGATTTTTATTTAGTTGAACTTTTATGTCCTAAGATTCTTGATTTGAATGATAGTTGGCATGTGTTTAGTTGTGATGAATATATAGATTTATTTATTAAAAGTAATTACTTTGATCATGATGACTATGTACTTAATTATGGATATTATTTACAGCTAAGTACTAACAAATTACTTGTTAATTTAGTAAGCTTAGAATCTATGTTTTCATCTAATAATCAGCTGAAAATCTCTAAAATAGAGTAGCTATCAAGAAGAATCATAGGTGAAACTACTCCCATAAATTTAGGCACTGAAGAAGATCTTAAGTATGTTTATTTAAGAATTTAGGTGACTAAAAATAAAAATATTAAGTTCATTAAATTGTTTAAAGAGTTTATTGACATCTTTACATGGTCATACAAGGACTATAAAGGTTATAATACTAGCATTATTAAACATGACATTCTTATTAAACTTGGTATCAAACTTGTCAGACATAAAATATGAAGAATCAACCTTTTATTAGAGGACACCATTAATAAAGAGCTGGATAAAATGATTGATGCTAGTGTCATTTATCTTATAACATATTTAGAATGGATAGCTAATCTAGTTTTGATTAGAAAAAAAATGATGATATTAGACTTTGTGTTGAATTTAGAGATTTAAATAAAGAAATTATAAGAGATAATTTTCCTCTACCTAGCATAGATCAGAGTTTATAATAGATTGTAGGCTAAAAAATGATGTCTTTATTAGATAGATTTTTAGGTTATAATTAAATCTTTGTGAATCTTGATGATAGAAATAAAACTACTTTTACCACTCATAAAGGTACTTTTCTTTACAATCGAATGCCTTGTGATTTGATGAATATAGGATTCACTTTTCAAAGGGATATACATGTTGATTTTGATGATTTAATAGGCACTATTATTTAAGTTTATTTGAATGATCTTATCATTCATTTTAAAAGGAGAAAGAAGCATTTAAACCATCTTCGTAAAGTATTCATAAGATGTAAGAAGTTTGGCAATTATTTAAATCCAAAGAAGGCTATTTTTAGTGTGACTAAGAAATTTTTTTTGGGTCACATAATCTCTAAATAAGGTATTTCTATTGATCCCGAACATGTAAAAGCTAGAAATGAGCTACCTCCTCCCAAAGATCAATCAAGATTAAGATCTTTCTTTGATAAGATTAATTTTATTAGAAAATTTATTTTTGATTTTTTTGAAAAATCTAATCCTTTACAATTACTACTTAAGAAAGATAAAATATATATTTGAGATGAAAATATTGAATTAACTTTTAATTCTATTAAAAATGCAATTACAAGTGTTCTTATCCTTGCTAAACTTGATTTGAAGAAAGCATATATTATCTATGTTAATGCTACTGAAAAGGCTATAAGAATTTTAATAACTCAAGAATTTTAAAATAATGGATATAAACTTATCGGTTATATGAGTTAAATCCTAAAATATGCAAAAACTAAGTACCCCTTATTGAGAAATTTATTTTTTTACTTGTTTCTTTTTTGATTAAATTTTAGTATTTACTAATGAAAAATAAGATTTTTGTACGATCTAATGTACATATTTTTTATATATTTTAAAACAATCAACTATTCAAGAAAGGCTTTCTAAGTGGATCTTACGCATTCAAGAATTTGATTTTAAATTTAAAACTTCTAAAACTATTAAAGGTAATGAATTAGCAAAGCACTTTGCTAAAAATGTTGCCTCAAATATTAATTTCCTAATTTTATCAATTGATAAAAATTTAAATGCAAAACCACACTTAAAAACTATGAAAGTTATTTAATTCTCTAAAAAAATTAAGTTTGATCATGAAATGAACGAATGTAATTATTTATTGGTTGAAGATGAATGGTATCATGACTTAGTTTAATATTTTCAAAATCAATCTTGCCCTAACAACTTAAATAAGAAAGAAAGATATTCCTTAAAGTTAAAATTATTAATTTTTTGTTTACTAAAAAAAATTATTTTAGCATAATCATGATGGTGTATTATTAACATGTCCTACGCATAATCAAACTCAAAAAATTCTTAGGGGTTGTGATGAAAGAAACTATGGTGGACACTACACTGCAAAGATAATAATTTATAAGATTTTGAGGGCTGATTATTATTGACCTACCTTATTTCAAAATGCTTATAAGTTAGTTCATTCTTGTATGCCTTGTAAACTATTTATTGGGAGGGATAAACTATCTATAATGCTTTTAAATCTAGTTATTCCTAAAAAACCTTTTACTAAATGGAGCATTGACATTGGTTTCAAATATTCATCCACCTTCATCTATGGGTCATAGATACATTTTGATATCGACATATTATTTCACCAAGTGGCCTGAGGCCAAAGCACTTAAAAGTTTAGTAACAAATGAAGTAATTTTTTTTTCTAGAAAATCAAATTTTTTATAGATTTGGAGTTTCATATGAGATTATTTTATATAATAGACCTCAATTCATTTCAAATGAGTTCTTAGAATTTATAAGAAAATATTATATTATTTATAGTCATTCACCTAAGTACTATCCACAAGAAAATAGACAGGTTGAGTCCATTAATAAAAATCTGATTTCTATTATGAAAAAATTAGTTTGTGATAACAAAAAGAATTGGCATCTTAAATTTTTTGAAGTATTATGGGCTAATAAGACTATTGTTAAGGAAGTAACTAGTCATTCACCTTTTATGTTAGCATATGAGTTTGAAGCTAATTTATCAATATAATTTTAGATTTTTTTACCTAAGATTGCTTTACAATATATATCTAAAGATATGAATTTAATTGAACAAAGGTTGCATGATTTGGTAGCTCTTAATGAATCCAAGGTAACAATATTATAGAAATTATAAAAGGTTAAACAAAATTTAAATAAATTTTTTGATAAAAAAGTTTAATGTTGGTGACTTAGTTTTATATTGAGACAAAACTCATGAGGACCCTAAAAAATATCATAAATTTGATACATTATAGCTTGGACCTTACAAAATTATCACAGTTCTTAGAAATAATGTTTTTCATCTTAAAGATCTTGAAGTAAATTGGCTATGTTATTCAGTAAACAACCATCACTTGAAATTATTTCATGATTCATTATTTGTTTATTTCTCTTTTTTCTTTGTTTTCTATTTTCTTTTTTATTTGTTTTTCCTTTCCTTTGTCTCATTGTTTTGTTTTATTGTACTATTTTGTCTTGTGTTTTTTTTTTTTTTTAAAATGATCAATGAAAAATTATGGAATAATAAATATCACATTATGAAGAATGAGTGAAAATACTCTATAAAAATATTGTAAGTATTATTCATTTTCAAAAATTACTCTTACAAATTCAATTTTTCATAATAAATGAGTAATATGGTTGACTTATATTTGGTTGTAAAAGTATTATTTCATTTTCATATTTTATGCTTAAGGCATTTTGTAATTGATTGTACATCCAGCCCAAAATTCCTTGTTATTCATTTCTCTTTTTTCATGTCATGCTAACCGAATGGTCCATCCCTTACTTGAATCCATTATTAAATGGGTTCACACTTAACTACTTGAGAAATAATTTTCCTGGATCACATTTTTAAGGAAAAATCTATTTATAATAGGCAATTTATTGCTACCCAATTTTATTTCATAAAATTGACTAGCAAGATCATAAGTGTTATGCCTATTTTCTACACCCCCCTAAATTTTTTTCAAATCTATACTTGCTGACTTAGAGATGATCCTATCATAAAACCTAAAACTGTGTCGAGGACCCTATTGATTGATAGTATTTTTAGATGCATTTTTCATTATAAATTTGTAATGATTTTTTTATTTTTATTTATATTTTAAGTGGTTTCAAAGAGCATGATGGATAAATGAATAAAATATGCATATATAGTTATAGATATGATCAGTTGTTTTGCTATTCAGATTCGGTGCATTTTATATAATTTTAGTTGGTACATAGACATTCAATTTTCTTGTTATTATAGTTATTTTGTGATGTTGTTCAATCCTCATAAATGGATTTGATTTATGATTCAAATAACAATAGTGATAAATGTTGAAATCAAATTTGGTATATTTAAAAGTTATTTATAGAATCTACATCTGATAAATAGCTCAATTTCATTCACTACTTAATGTGATGGTTATTTGAAATACCAATATGCTTTAGATGGTTTAATAATTCTCATATCTTAATATATATAACTAGAAGTTTGGTTTGTTTCAATTTTACAACTAATGCATGGCTCAATTCATGGAAACCTAGTTGGCATACTAAGATTGGTTATTTTAAAATTTGAGTAAATAGTCAAATTTGGTGATCATAGTTCCCAAAGCATGTATTTCATTTCTTGTAGCTTGAATATTGATGTGTAAAATAAGATCGATGAGATAGATAAATAGAATATAAATTCTTTGAAAATGTCATAGGCTTCTTCTAAGAAGTTCACTTCACTTGAAAATGAGCAAAAGAGACTTTATTTATCACATATTTTGCTTAGAACTTTAGGTATCATATACTAAGGTTTATATTTGATATCTTTGTGAAACATGTATTTGGTTATAAAAATAAATTATCATTTTAAAGGTCTTTGGCCACTATGCTTAGTTAATTGGTAATTGTGAAATGCATAAGTCTTAAGACCCTTCAATAGATGACAAGTTAAATGTCTGATTGATCTAAAAATCATTTGGAAAATTGAACATCGAGACAGGTGAGTTGGAAAATGCATTTAAGTTTGAGTGTGTGTTTATGATACTTTGATATTGTTTGAGGATTTGATGGTATATTAGCATTTATGACTAACTAATCTTTTTGAATGATGTAGCTTACTAAAGAAAATGGTGTGACAGATAATCATTGCTAAGTTAGATCATATCGATAAATAATTTATCAATTTTTCTAAAGTACATAATAATTAATCCATGTCAATGGAAAAGTGACATGTCTTATAGATGGTTACAATGGAAGGTTGGCAGATATAAGTTTTATTTTTCTTGGATTTTGGTCATTCCTCACAAGCTCTTCGATGGGAATGAAGCTCTGACTCTTTGCGATCCTATAGAAATTTTGGTAAATTGACATTAGCAGGTTTTTAAAAAGTGATACCAGGTATGTCCATGTTGATTTTGATTAGTTTGGAGTGAAGACGAAAATTTTTAAGTGAAATTTGGTTTGCATGAAAATAAAGTTCTGAGCTTTTATTTTGATTAATTGTGGAAGAATATGGGAAGTGGTTTGAAATTTTTAGTGAATCTTTTGCATGTAGACATTATAAAGTCTGTGATGATTTTGTTAAGTATTTTGGTACTTTGTTTCCTGCATGGTGTAAAGTTGTTATCAATTGTTTATGGGTTTGTTTGAATGTTGATGGTCAGAACTATAGTGTGAAAGTATATATGGTTTTCTACATGCAAACTTTTGGGAAAAAATATTATTTGTTTGAAAGGTTTTGAGATTATTTTGAAAACCTATCTGGAAAAAGGTTTTGAAAGTGATAGTTGGTTGATACACATGCAAATAGAGTTTCCTTTGCATAATTTATAACTCAATTTTTTTTTAAATCGTATGCATGTAGAGATCTGAAGAAAATATGAAGATGTTTTTTTGAGTTTGCATAATTGACTTCTTACATGATGAAAAGATAGGGTTGAATGTTTTTTTATTTTTAGTATTGATATCTCTAGATTTTATGAATTTTTCCTTACATTTGGTAGTTTGTTTTCATTTGAGAGTTGATAGTTATCATTTTAAAGGGTTCCATTTTGAGCTATTTTTGAGGTCATATTAAATCTATTATTTTTTTTCCCAAAATATGAGTGTTCATATGTTTGAAGATTTGACCTTTCTTTGAATCATCTAGAAAATATTTTATTTTATTATGTTTTCACTCTTAATATTTAAAAAGGTTCTAATTCACGTATTGAGCACTCAGTAATAAATAAGTTTGGAAATGGTAAATAGTTTCATTTTAATAATTTTCAAAGGGCCAGTCTAAAGAAGCTAAGTTATTGAATACAGAAAGGCTAAGATGATTCATGCTACCTATGTAGATGGGGATACTTGCTTAAATGGAAATGAATAAGTAATCCAAGTCAATGTGCAAAGTGTTGATTGATTAAATAGTCATTTTTGGTTGACAATTTGTTTGCATTGTCCATTTCAAAAAGCATGAACTAGGGTTTTATCTCAAAGCATGTGATATTTTTGAAGGTGGATGATTGGTTATGTTTCATGCATTTGTTATCTAAAAATATCAAATTTTATGAAGTCATAAGGATTTTAGGTCTCGTTTTAGTTTTTCATTATGAATAAAATCATGTTAGTTATCTCAGAAGGGTTTGTCAATAGATGTTTGGTTTTAGTTAAATGACTTGGTTGACAGTTTGGAACTTGGAAACATTTGTGAAAATTCAAATAAAACCTATTAGCTATGTTAAAAATGATAATGACATGAATATCTATAAATAAATGTGGATACTTTTGAATGGATGCAAAACTAATTTGAAGAAAATGATATTTTATTTAAAGTTTAAACTCAATATTGAAGTTTTAAACTTTTCTTTGAATATAGGTTTTGAGATTAAGATTTTGTGATATTTTGAAGTTGATATCAGAATCTTATATATTAAAATTATGAGGATTACTATAGATTTGGATTAAAATATAGTGTGATATGTTTTTGATTATATAAGGTGGTAGACCAAGGGCTGAACCTTACAGAAGTAGAGGAATCATGAAGGCAATCAACATAAAAGATGCTTTATGATAGGAATGACATGATCAGTGTACCAACAGACACAACAAACTAAAATAAAACAAGAAAAAGAAAAATGAGAGAGAGAAATCTCTCCTTACATAAACATAGATTTGATGAGGTCATTCAATTTCTCAGTGTTCTCTACATTGACAGTAGAAGCAGTATTACCCAACTCCTGCAATATAGACATGTTCAGGAGAATAAAATTATGGAGCTCAGTGGTAAAGTTCTACTCCAGTTTTTGGATGTGACCCTTCAGGGCAGTAATTTTAGCTTTCAAACCAATCTCAGTTTTGATTTCCTCGTCAGCTTCCTCCACATACATCTTTCCCTCTTTGTTAGCATTTTCTACAATGTCAACACCATCCTCTATAGTAGACTTAAATTCTCTTGTCTCCTGATTTCCTTCAGTACCCTCAGAGATTTCTTGAACTTCCAACTCCTT
Source organism: Torreya grandis (assembly GCA_037957365.1). NCBI lineage: Eukaryota > Viridiplantae > Streptophyta > Pinopsida > Cupressales > Taxaceae > Torreya > Torreya grandis. The sequence goes on along the minus strand of JARHVA010000216.1, from coordinate 815,259 downwards.
GTACTCTTCTTCCTGGGTGGCTTCCTCTGAGGTGCTCTACAAATAGTCAATAAGCCTAGCCTTGGGAGTGGGTTTGCCAGCAATCCATCCCAACCATCAAACTCCTGAGGAGAGGCCCTCCTTACTAACCTTAGTGGACATATGGGATTTACCACCTTGACCCCCAATGGTCCTACCAAGATTTTCATGGGTCCCCATAGTGGTCCCCCCAATACTCTCTTCACCAGCATAAAACTTCATCTTCTTACCCTTCGTGCTCACAAAGGAGCTAGGGGTGTCAATGGGGGCCTCCTTAGGAGTAGAAAAGGAGACTTATTTAGTTTTGGTAGAGACAGGGGAAAGACAAGGCTCATCGACAGCATCACCAGCCAAAAGGTTAGAATAAATATCCCCGCTATCAATTCTAATAGTCTTGGATGACTCAAGAGCATAATGAAAATTATACAAATAGAAAATGAGGCCTTAATGGAGGGGGATAGGATTCATATCAAGTTTTTTTGCCAATTTTTCTCTCACCCTAAAGACAAAATGTTCTAGGGAAGAGAGCAGATAAAAGGGAAAATTGATGAGATCATTATGCTTGAAATGATTTAAAAGGGGGAGATGATAATTATAGAACATGGTGAATCATCCTTCCAGCATGGAATACTTCATGGGGATGAAGCACACTCCATCCCATGGCTCAGGTAATTTAGCTTGATTAAATCCTCCTTAGTAATGAGCAAGTTCTTCACCTTCTCCTAGAAATAGCTTCTGGCTGAAGAGGTATATGATTTTTGTTTTCCTTTGTAGCTTCATCCCCTACATGGACATGCCTGTAGCCATAGATATCACATTTTCAAAAATTTCAAAGCTAATTCTTCCAACAGTGACTCGTCAGTTTAACCAAGACCTCACGAATTATTTAGACAGGTTTTCATCAAACCCATTGAGCCTCTCTAGGTAGGGACTAATTTCACCCTCTTTGCAGTAGTGCTAGACCAATGAGTTATCTTTGAACTCACAGCAAGAGATTGGTTCTATTTAAATTTTGTCACCCCCCATTTTGGATTTATAGACCAGACTAGGAGAATTCCTAATTTTTACCTTCGTAGTTGAAGTGGCTTCAAGCCCTTGTTCTTGAATATGCATAATGATAATGTGGTAGCACATAATTTAGAGTATCATGCAAAGATGACACTTACTCCTCCCATGCTTAAAAATAATTTCTCAATGATCTCCATAATGAAGTCTGCTCACCTTAACACATTGGTACAATAAATTGGAAATTATTATTAAAAGAGTATAATAGGCACCAACCTCTGAGATCCATGTCGGCACCCTCCAAATGGACTGACTAATAGAGTTATTCTTCTCATATGTCTGAATCATCCTTAACAATTCATTTCTTTTTGGATAATATCCCTAATGTTTAAAGGGATATGATCTATTTAGCGCCAACATCACTAATTTGAAAATTATTGGCTGAGATTAGCACAGGCATCAGCAACACTATTTCCCTCTCTATAAATATGTGAAATATCAACTCTGGTAAGCTTCTATAGAAGAAATTGAATATCCCTAATGATATCTTTTAACTTAATGCCCACATTCGATGCTTTATTAACTACATCAATGACTATTTTAGAGTCTCCCTGGATACTCAAATTCCTTATACCTAGGGATATAACTAGTTTTATCCCCCATAAGAGAGCCATTACTTTAGCATAGTTATTACTCTGGTAGCCTATTCCACCAGCATAGACAACAATCATCCACCCTTTGTCATTTCTTATAATCCCTCCTCCACTAGCTTTACCATCAGACTTAGAGGCCCCATCAAAGTTAATTTTCATCCAGTTAGGCTTCGGGGGAATCTATTTAGCATTAAGTCTCTGCAGAATTTTGGAATTATTATAAGTAGGAATATGGTTTAGAACCTTCCATTTATCTGTAATTTGTTCTTCTTCTTGAGTTAGGGGTTTCTCTACAGTATGAATATGAGCAATGGTGACACTTTCCAAAAGCGTGTTAATGAAAAAATGAAACACCTGAGAGGCATTTCAGGCAGTATCCCTAAAAATTTTGTGGTTGCACTCTTTCCATAAAATCCAACTCAAATAGGGTAGAGTTTGATTCTATAATTCCATGAGCCAAGGATGAGAAAAGGTAGGATTCTAGCTGATAATGACTTCCTTAAGGTCAGAGTTACAAACCCACTCAATACCAAAATTATTTAAGATTATGCCCCAAAGTTCTTGGGCAAAATCACAGTGTATGAAAAGGTGAGAAACTATTTCCTCTTTTAAACATCACAAATAGCATCTATTGACTAGCGTAAACCCTCTCTTCTGAAGGTTGTCTTGGGTTAAGATTTTGTTATGAATAGCAACCCACCAAAACATGTTGATTTTTGGTATAAGTTTATAGTTCCAAACCTTTTTCCATATCTCTTTATTCTGAGCCTCAAGAATTAGCAATTGATAAGCAGACTTAATAGAGAACCATCCATTCTTATCTGGCCACCAGTACTGTTCATCTTCATGCAGGAAGAGAGGGATTCTGATCCCCTGAATCAACTATTGAATCTCTAGAACTCTAGGGAAGAGCTCAGGCCGATGAGCACAACAATCTGATAGATTTTTCTAGCTCCTTATGCCATTGTTATTACCCATGTAATTACTGACTTTATCTCCAAAAAATTGAGTAGCAATGTCAGCAATCTCTCCATAGTTTCCCTATGTGATGAGAGCCTTATCCTTTACCCAAATATCATTCTAGAATTTAATATGTCAGCCATTTCCCAATTTCCATCTAATTCCTTGCTTAAGAAGGCTTCTACTTTTTAGCATTTTATTCCATATCACAGATCCTTGGGATAACCCTGTCTGTTGAAGAAAATTGGAACCATCAATACTATGCATATATTTGGCATACATTATTTCCCCCCAATCATTATTTTTATGAATCAGGTTCCAGTTGATTTTGGAGAGAAGGGCTTTGTTCATGTTCCTGATAGATCTAATATTGAGGCAACCATGTGATTTTAGAAGACACACTTTTTCCCATCTGACCAAAGACATTCTCTATTTATCTTCTAGTCTTGTCCATAAGAATTTTCTTTGAATCTATTCCAATTTATTACCAAAATACATAGGTATTTTAAAGAGAGATAGGAAGTAGGTAGGAATCCCTTGAAGAGAGGCCTGAAGAAGCTGCAGTTTTCCTACACTGCTGAGAAGTTTCCCTTTCCAACCAAGAAGTTTCTTCTAAGTTCTTTCCAAAATTCCATTTCAAAAACTTTAGTGCATTCAAGGATGTCAATGATTTTTTTTTTAAGGTCATTAGGAGTACTAAAGAAGTACACATTACTTTTTTAGAGATTTATGCTTTGCCCAGACTCTATGGCATAGTTATTTAAAATATTCTTTCATCTCCTAGCTTCAATCATCGAGGAGATGCCAAAAAGAATTGTATCATCCACAAACTGCTCCACTGTCATAGGAGGAAGGGAGGAAGTAGGTTTGATGCCCACTAAATGTTTAGAGACTATATCGGCTTATATGTATCTTGCCAGTGCCTCAACCATTATGATGAAAAATTAAAGGGAGAGAGGGTCCCCCTGGTGGATTCCTCTCAATGAAGAGAAGAAACCTCTAAGGACCCTATTGACCAGAACTAAAAATTTTGTAGAAGAGACAGCGTTCCATATCAAGTAAGACATTTTATCATTAAACCCAAATTTTTTGATGACTTGGAATAGAAAAGTCCATGAGACCCTATTGTATGCTTTAGAAATGTCTAGCTTAAGAGCCATACTAGGGATTTTTCTCTTGTCCATGGAATGAATAGTCTCATGAGTGGAGATCACAGCATCAAGAATTTGTTGACCCAAGACAAAGCTTTTTTGGGCAAGGGAAATAATTTTGTCTAAAAAAGGTTAGATTCTAATAACTATCACTTTAGTTCAGAGCTTATAAACAGTGTTACATAGACTAATAGGTCTAAAATTTGTAAGGTGAGTGGGCTGTGACTTTTTAGGAACAAGTCCTATAAAATTATTATTAGCTTGTTTCAAAATTTTACCTAATTTGAAGAAGTCACATATAGTAGTAGTAAGATCCATTCCCACTATATCCCAATATTCTTGGAAAAATGTAGGAGGGAAGCCATCAGGACCCGAGGCTTTGAATGAACCCATAGAAAATAAAATAGCACAAACTTCCTCCTCAGATATAGGCCTTAACATCTCTATATTATTTCCTCAGTTATCAAACAAGGGATTTTATCAATGAATTGGTTCATAGTTCCTTCATTCCCCTCATCATTATTTTGTTCAATGAGAAAATTTTGAAAGAATACCCTGTGCTTATTCCCTTATCTCATTATCTTTAGTTATAATGTTGTCATTATCCAAACATAGCTTTGTTATGGAGTTAGCCTTCATGTGTTTCATGGTTGAGAGATGAAAGAAGCTCATGTTCTTGTCCCCCTATTTGAGCCACTGAACTCTATATTTTTATTTCCAAAAAACCTCTTCTCTGTTCATAAGATTCTTCCAGTCAGAAATCAGGACATTCTCTTCTTTAGAAGTGTCTTCTGAATCATCACCTTGAGCCATCCACTACTGAATATCTACAAGTTTTTTGGCTATGTTTTTCTTCTGATGAAAGACCTGACCACAGCTATATCTATTCCATCCATAAACTTCCTATTTGATATGCTAAAGTTTTTTGACTAATTTGAACATAAGAGTGCCTTGGATAGGAATTTTCCACCATTGGGCCACCAATTGTCTAAAGTCTTTATGTTTGATCCACATAGCTTCAAAACGGAAGGAGAAAGGACCACACTGTCCCTAATCTTTCCAACTGAGAAATATTGGGCAATGATCAGACATGGTTCTAGGAAAATCATGCATGTGCATATTATGATAATCATTCTAGTTGCTAGAGATAAGAAATCTATCTAACTTGACTTGAATCATTTGGTCTCCTCTTCTTTTGTTAGACTAGGTGAAATTTTGATTTTTCAATTCAATATCCAATAGTCCCCAATCATTTATAAATTCAACAAATTCAAACATGCTGTCAGAGTAATCAATAATCCCACCCTATTTTTTAGAAGGGTATAATGGAGTGTTAAAGTCTCCAGCTAGCATCCATCTAGTGTGTTGGGTGTTAGTCCTGAAGCTACTCAAACCTGTCCATAAATTTTGTCTCAGTGCTCTATTATTCAAGCCGTAGACATTGATCAACGACCAGTTCAAGGAGGACAAAGAGAAGTTGATAATCAAAAAATGTTTATTATAAGCAATAAGAGATCCATGAATTTTAGAATTGTTCCACATAGTTACAATCCCACCTAAAGCCCCTTTAGCTGGACTAATGCAAAAAGTAGCCTTAGGCCATATGTAGTCAGTTATTTTCTTAAAACTCTCCTCATTCATCTTGACCTCTTGGAGTAATAAAATATCTAATTTATTATCTAGAATGCAATTTTTAACCTCAAACTATTTGGAATGACTGTTAAAGCCCCTTAGGTTCTAGGATAAAATTCTCATTTATAGGATTTAAGGGAATGGGTCTCCAATGTTTTTTATTTACCACTAGCAATCTCCCTAGCAATCTCTCTTTGTCTTGTTTCTCTTAGGGTTGATCTCCCTTGTTTGGGATTGGTGCCAACATCTGTATATTTTTTACCTTTGTGGTTCTTTTTCTTTGGGGTAACCCATTCTTCTTGTTCATTGTTACTACCATTTTGTCCTATTTCACTTGTTACTGAATAATTGCCTGATTGGTCACCTACTTCCAGAGCATGGAAAATATCTATGTTTGAATGTAAGGTTTCTTCTCCCTCAGTATCTACTATTTTTGGAGGTAGTTCCACCTAAACATCTCTTAACACTTTGCCTTCTGCATCATACCCATCTATCGGTTGGGTACATATTTCTCCTTCCTCAGACATATTGGTCTATTGATCCAAAGAGTTAACTGTGTCTATTATAACCTTCTGACTATCACTGTCCAAGACCTTCTTGTTATTTTCCTCTAGGATAACTTTTTCCTCATTACTAGAGACCTCCTCCTGACCAACCTTTTCCCTAACCTTTTTAGTATTATCAGGGTTTTCTGCATTACCCCCCATTTCCTGACTGCCAAAGTTTCTAGATTTGTGAGACTAATCCTCACCTTCAACCAGGGAATCATCTTTCCTTCCCATTTACTTCATTGGGTCATTATATGTCCCTTTTTTCTACATATTTGATAAAAAGTGGTATATTTTCATATATGATCGATTGAGTCCAAGTCCCATATTTAGAGTTTGACTCTATAGATGTGGAGAGGGTCTGATTAATCTCTACATTGACACACAATCAAGCATACACACATCTAGATTGCATTCTAGTGGTATGATCTACAGTGACGTATTGGCCAATAGATTTTTCAATAGCCGTAAATATTTTTTCATCCCAAAATTCTAGTGGGAATCCTGGCAATCTTACCCAAGCAGGATCAAACTTGTTGAGGTCTAAGTTGGGGTCAAATCCCAATTTCCATGAGCACAAGGCAAGCAAATGTGGACCATACAACCATGGTCCTCTAGCAAGAATAGCTATCTAATCCTCCCTATTCGTAAATCTCAATAAGAATAAGCCTCTTGCCATAGTAGTGATTGAAACACTACCTTTAATTCTCCACTGAGACATTACCCATTTCCTAACCATCTCAATATTAGGACAAAAGGAGAAAAACTTACCTACCAACACAAGGTCCATGGTCGCCATGATTTTCTCAACCAGATCATTCGATATGGTCAAGGCCATACCCCCAGTGGAATCATTTTTGATAGGAAGGCTCAACATGTTTTTAGTGGAACATGTCTTTTCACTTGTTAATGTTTTGTTCCATCCGTTAGAGGGAATGTCCTTTATCAAATTTAGGTTCAAGTCCCCAAAGGCACTACCAAAGGCAATAGCCTCCATTGGATCTATGAGCACTCCGATCACACTCAGAGGGCCCAAATTACTTTACACCAAAGAGAGATATTTATCATCACATTGATTTGATTCTTAGTGTGATATGTTTTAATCATAATGCATTTTTAGTTTTAGTTAGATTTTTATAGTTTGCAGTTTTGTTCCTTTAGCTACTTGTTTTTATCCAATCTTTGGTTTTGTTGTTATATGTCAGATTGATTAGTATGTTTGGGTGAGACAAGCTAGTAGGAAGTAATGATGATAGAGGATGGGGAAAAAATTTAAATAAGGTATTAGTCAATCAAATTCTAGCAGAGGTTTTAATAGGGATAGATTTCATGTAGGATGTTTTGGACCTATATTTCATAGAGGGACAAGAATATCAAATCATTTTGATGCCTATGATCCTAAGTTTTGAAATATTCTGAGTAATCTTCTTGTTAACCTATCTAATAATAGTTATAGAGGTTATAGGGTTTTCATGACCATAGAATTAAAACACAAGCACATTCTCAAAGTAGTTCATCTCATCATCTAGAACATAATTCTTGATATTTGCCTATCCAACCCCTCATTTTAGAGGTAAATTAATTGATGATCCTTTGTCTGCTAACCAATTCACACAGTTTGAAGTAGAAACTACCCATGCTAAAGACCTTAAGAATATGTCTATTCCTTCAGAAGCACATTCCCCTTTCCATGGAGATCTTACTAGAAAATGTAGAAGGTTGAACCTGCTAGGTGCTCATAGTGAGCCCATTTTGAGGTCTAAGAAGTTGAATTTGGGGAGTCATGATTATGTTGGTAGAAGGAAAACCATAGATATTTTACCTCAAATTTCTAAAAAGAGGACCACTAGTCAAGTTGAACCTAAAACACCAAGAAAATTTAAATTGTTGAAAAGAATTAAGCTGGAGGTTGATGACAACATGATTGATTACTACCATTTCTTGCAATTAAAATGGAGTTTAATGTTTGTTTTCAAGGTCAAGACAAAAAAGTGATTGAAGTGTTGTTAGATTCAAATGACTATTGGTCATCTAAGGGATAGTTTCTATTTAGTATTGAACTTTCATGGCAAACATTGACATTTTAGTTTAACACTTTAATTTTCAAACTTTGATAAATTTTGGTAATTCTGATAAATACAATAATTTTAAAGTTTGATATAATTATATATGCTTAAATTAATTAAATATACATTATGATTTAATATGAACACAATTTATCAATTTTTGATTTATTTATTTTATGATTGATATGTGTTTTATTATATTATTAATTAATATGGGTCTCCAATCGTTAAGATTAGTACCCCAAGTCTATTATTTTTAATATCTTGATCAAATTAAGAATTTTTAAGTCTTAATTAATTTTTTCTTAAACAATTTTAGTTTATAATTAATTGATTTTGTTAAAAGTCAATTAGTTAATATTAACTAATAAATAATTTAAAGGTATAAGAAGAGATCAAGCATTAATTTGAATATAGAATCACAATAGGTATTGAAGACTTAAGTATTTTTTGAAGTCAATCATTTATCTTTTATTTTTATGCAACTTCTTTGAGATAGTACAGCTTTTGTAAATAGACATAGTGATACTTTATCTGACGGTTGAGTAATTGCTTATGCAACACAGGTATATCTAATTTTATATATCATTTATTATTGATTGTCTAAAGTTTGCTAAGCTTAATATTTTTTTATGATTGTTATTTGTAGTCATATGCACAGATTTCAAATATTCAACTTGAATAATGATGATCATTTTGTAATTATGTGACATTTCAATGATCTATTTTGATTGTAAAATTGTCATTCAAAGTTTTATAGAGAAATGATGTTGATTATTTTAATGAAAATTATCTTTTTTTGCTAAGATGACTCTCTTTTTTGAGACTCACATATCTTTTGTAATTATTTTACTCTAATATAATAGATTCAGATTTCTTTTAAACCTGGTTTTTATTTCTATTTTGATTTTCTTAGATATAGTTCTAATTTTTAGTTATTTTTTGTTTTTATTAGTTTAGTTTAGTTTGTTTCTCTTATCTAATTCTTAGTATGTTTTATTTTTTTATTTTAGATAGTTATAGATTTTTTCAAGTTATTATTTCTTTTATTTTGCTATAAGTTGATATCTTTAATTATCTAGATCTTTATCCATTTTAGTTTGTTATTAGTTCAATAATTTTATATCTTCTAAGTTAATCTTTTGACATTTTTCTCATAGTTTAAGTCCTTTAGTTTTCTTGTTTTAGTTTAAATCAAATAAGCTTTAGATCTATTTTAATTCTTATATTTATTCTCTTCTCTTTGCTTTCTTAGTTTATAATTTTTCCCTTGATTATTTTTATTTTTAGATTCAATATTGTCTTTCAGTCTTTATTTTTTATTTAATTGGCTTTCTTTAGAATAATTATCTTAATTGGATTTTCTAGTCTTGCTTTAGATTGAATTTATTTTGTTTTCCTAGTTTAGATTAATTATTATTATTATTTTTAGAGGTTCTTTTATTCTTATAAGTGTTTTATTAGTTAATTCTTATGTTTTATCTTCTATTTTTTATATTTGATCTTTTTCTTAGTTCATTGTCTTTTTTTAATTACTCTCTTTTTTCTAGGATTAGTTGTTTGCTTTGTTTATTAGTTTGTTTGTAGTTAGTTTGATCTTTTTTTTATGTGTTTGTCTCTCTCTCTCTTTCTCTAATCTATCTCTTTTATTTTTAATTTTTTTAAATTAGCTTAGATAACATTGTAAGAAACAAAGATATTATTTAAATACATATATTACATAATCATATTTCTATTCTTCAAGAGACTATCTAACTCATAGGTTTTCCTTGTCAGATAGAATAGATTACAGAGTCTTGTCTTAATTGATTCATGATTCGATAAATAGATTTATGATTTTTATAATGGAATAAGTTATCTTGATAACTTGTTGATTATTTCTTAAAATTTATAATAAAAAATCTCTCACATATTTAGTATCTTAAATGAATATTTAGAACCTCCATAATTATACTGGTATGATTCCAATTTGACTTTCATAATAGGTGAAAGGGTTGATTTATTAACGATATAATTTCTATCATCAATAAATTTGGTAACTTCACTGAGGAAATCATTCATAAATCTAGATTTTTTTAAGTTTTATTTTCTTTTGGCAAATGATTATTAGAGGTCAACACCCTCTTATTATTCAACCTTTAATAGCTTTAGAATATGATCAATTTGATGTTGCTTTCAAGCTAACTCATTACGCTTGATATAATCATCCTGAAGACTTTCATAAAGTTATTAAAGTCATAAATCAAGAAGAAGAGATTGATGAAAGATGACGATATTGCTTACTATTGCAATGTTTGTAAACTTGATCATAATCTTGAAACATGTCAAGTTATTATTAAATTCAAAAAGTATCTTCTTCAAGGCAAAGATGAAATAGTTAAAGATTTAGCTTATAACATAAATAATTTTGATGATCCTTTGAAAAATGAGAATATTTATGTTATAAATACTAGAAATAAAGATTATAATCCTCCACAAAATGATAAAATGGTAAAAAATAAATCTACTTTAGATAATAAAGGTAAATCAATTCAAAATAATGTAAATAATTCTAACGATAATGCTACTCAAAGCAATCATTTTGTAACTAGATATAATAATATTCAATATCAATTTTATAAATCAAAGAATTTTAGACAAATTGATGCTAAAATTTATAATATAATTGATGATCTGTCAACAATTAAAGTTGAATTTCATCTACTATAGTTTTTTAGTCTTCCAAGATAGTTAGATAAGATAAATGAAGTAGTAAAAATTCCAAGAGATGATGTAACTTTAAAAGAGAAAATTAATTTTGAATATATTTATGTTCAATATTTTGACCCCTCTGCTGATTATATTCTTCCTTTCTATGTCATAGTTAAGATTGGGAATAAAATAATTCATAATTGTATTTTAGACATAGGTGATTTAAATAATATCATGCCTAAATGAATTGCAAATCAATTGGATATTTTTTATGAAGTAGACAGTAAGAAACTTACTAGTTTTGATGCTAAACAAATTAAGAGTTGTGACAAGTTTCATGACATAGTTATTAAAATTGTACAAGATGAATGAATTAGATGTATGACTAATATTCAAGTCTTAGATATTCTTAGTAATTATTTAATATTATTAGTAAAAGATTTAACTAAAGCCATTAGATCTTTCATTGAAAAAGATATAACTTGGATTCTTATTAATAATGAGATTGCATTTATTAAGAATATAGATTTTTATGGTACTTAAATTGAATTACCTTCATCTAACATTTATTACATTAAAATTAGTATTATAACTTATGAATTTTTGAATGTAGAAGAACTAGAAAATCAGCATGAAAAAATATTTAAAAGAAACATTTTATGGTCTCTCTACTTTGATGGAGCTTGCTCTCAATAAGGTAGTGGTTTTGAAATTTGTCTCATATCTCTTGTTTGTAAAATATTTCATTATACTTTTAAATTTTATTTTGAAAACACTAATAATACAATAGAATTTCAAGCATTATGTTTAAGATTAAAAAAAGTCATAGAGTTAAATGTTAAACATTTAGAAATTTTTAAAGATTCAAAGTTAGTAGTAAGACAAGTTTAAAAGATTTATAAGATAAATAAAACTAATTCGCATCATTATACACAAAAAAATTTCTCATTACTTAAATAATTTAAAGCTTTTAATATCACACATATTCTTTAAAAAATTAATGTAAGGGTTGATATGCTTACAATTTATGCTTTTAATCCAACTTTGAGTGAAATTGAGCCCACTATTAATTTTCTTTTAGTTAAACTTTTTTGTCCTAAGATTATTTATTTGAATGATAGTTGGCCTATGTTTGATTTTGATGAACATATAGATTCATTTATTAAAGGCAATTACTTTGATCATGATGACTGTGTACTTAATTATGAAGATTATTTACAGCTAAATACTAATTAATTGTCTATTGATTTGGTAAGCTTAGAATCTATGTTTTCACCCAATGATCAACCAAAAATCTTTATAATATAAGAGCTATCAAAAATAATCATAGGTGAAACCAATCATATAAATTTAGGCACTGAAGAAGATCCTAAGTATGTTTATTTAAGAATTTAGGTGACTAAAAATGAAAATGTTAAGTTCATTAAATTGTTTAAAGAGTTTATTAATGTCTTTGCATGGTCATACAAGGACATTAAAGGTTATGATAGAAGTATTATTAAATATGACATTCCTATTAAATTCGGTATCAAACTTGTTAGGCATAAAATATGAAGAATCATCATTTTCTTATAGGACATCATTAACAAAAAGCTAGATAAAATGATTGATGCTAGTGTCATTTATCCTATAACATATTCAAAATGGGTAGCTAATATTGTTTTGATTACAAAGAAAAATAGTGATATTAGACTTTGTGTTGACTTTAGAGATTTAAATAAAGTATAAAAGATAATTTTTCTCTACCTAGCATAGATCAGATTTTACAACAAGTTACAAGATCTTAAATGATGTCTTCATTAGATAGATTTTTAGGTTATAATCAAATCTTTGTGAATCCTGATGATAGACATAAAATTATTTTTACCACTCGTAGAGGTGATTTTGCTTAAAATAGAATGCCTTTTGGTTTGATAAATGTAGGAGCCACTTTTCAAAGGGTTATGCATATTGATTTTGATGATTTAATATGCATTATTATTCAAGTTTATTTGGATGATCTCACCATTCATTCTAAAAGGAGAAAGAAGAATTTAGACCATCTTCATGAAATATTCGTAAGATGTAATAAGTTTAGCATTTATTTAAATCTAAAGATGTCTATTTTTTATGTGACTGAGAGAAAGTTGTTGGGTCACATAATCTCTAAATAAGATATTTTTATTGATCTTGTACCTGTAAAAACCATAAATAAAATACATCTTCCCAAGGATCAATCAAGTTTAAGATATTTCTTCGGTAAGATTAATTTTGTGAAAAAAATTATTCTTGATTTTGTTGATAAATATAATCCTTTACAATTATTAATTAAAAAATATAGAATAAATATTTAGGATGAAAATGCTGAATTAACTTTTAATTTTATCAAAAATGCAATTACAAGTGATCTTGTCCTTGCTAAGCCTGATTTGAAGAAAGCATTTATTCTCTATATTAATGCTACTAAAAATGCTATAAGATCTGTAATAACTTAAGAATTTAAAAATAATGAATAAAAACTTATCAGTTATATGAGTTAAGTCTTAAAAGATGCATAAACTAGGTACCCCCTTATTGAAAAATTTGTTTTCTCACTTGTTTCTTCTCTAATTAAATTTTGGTATTTACTAATGAGAAATAAAGTTTTTGTGTGATCTAATGTATCTGTTTTGTCATATCTTTTAAAATAACTAACTTTTCAAGGAAGGCTTACTAAGTGGATCTTATGCATTCAATAATTTAATCTTGAATTTGAAACTTTTAAAACTATTAAAGGTAACGTATTAACGAAGCACTTTACTAAAAATAGTACCTTAGATATTAATGTCCTAGTTTTATCAGTTGATAAAAATTTAAATACAAAACCACACTTAAAAACTATGAAAGCTACTAAATTTTTTTAAAATTTTAAGTTTGATCATGAAATGAATGAATGGGATTATGTATTGGCTAAAGATGACTAGTATCATGACTTAGTTTTTTATTTTTAGAATCAATCTTACCCTAAAAACTTAAATAAAAAAGAAAGGCATTTCTTAAGACTAAAATCATTAAATATTTGTTTACTAGAAAATTTCTTATTTTATCGTAATCATGATGGTGTATCATTAAGATGTCTTACACATAATCAAACTCAAAAAGTTCTTAAGGTTTGTCAAGAAGGAAACTTTGGTGGACACTACGTTACAAAAATAATAACTTATAATATTTTGAGGGATAGTTATTATTGTCCTACTTTGTTTCAAGATGCTTATAAGTTAGTTTGTTCTTGTATGCCTTGTCAACTATTTTTTGGGAGGGATAAACTACTTGCAATGCCTTTAAATATGATTATTTCTTAAAAATCTTTTACTAAATGGGACATTGATCTTATTTCAGATATTCATCTACCTTCATCTATAGGTCATAGATACATTTTTACAGCCATAGATTATTTCACCAAGTGGCCTAAGGTCAAAGCCCTTAAAAGTTCAATAAGAGGTGAAGTAATTTCTTTTCTAAAAAATCATATTTTTTCTAGATTTAAAGTTTCATATGAGATTATTTCAGATAATAGACCTCAATTCATTTCAAATAAGTTATTATAATTTCAAATAAAATATTTTATTATTTATAGTCATTCATCTAAGTACTATCCACAAGGAAATGGATACACTGAGTCTACTAATAAAAATCTAATTTCTATTATGAAAAAATTAGTTTGTGATAACAAAAGGAATTGGCATCTTAATATTTTTGAATACTTATGGGCTGATAGGACTATTATTTAGGTATCAACTAGTTATTCATCTTTTATGTTAGTATATAGCTTTGAAACTACTTTACCAATAGAACTTTATATTTCTTCATCTAGAATTGCTTTACAATATGTATCTTAAGATACAAATTTGATTAGATAGAGGTTGCATGATTTAGTAGCTCTTGATGAATCCAAGGTGACAACATTACAAAAATTAGAAAAGACTAAACAAAAGTTTTAAAAAAAAATCAATAAAAAAGTTTCTAGTAAAAATTTTAATGTTGGTGACTTAGTTTTATATTGGGACAAAGCTCATGAGGACCCTGAAAAACATCATAAGTTTGATACATTATGGCTTGGACCTTACATAATTTTCACATTTCTTGGAAATAATAATTTTCATCTTAAAGATATTGAGGAAAATTAGTTGTGTTATTCAATAAATGGCCATCACTTAAAATTATTTCATGATTAGTTATCTATTTGTTGCTCTTTTTTCTTTGTTTTCTATTTTCTTTTTTATTTGTTTTTCCTTTCCTTTGTCTCATTGCTTTGTTTTGTTGTTTTGTTTTGTCTTGTGTTTTATTTTGTTTTATTTTTCTTTGTTTTCAAAATGAGGAATATCACATTATGAAG
Organism: Torreya grandis; assembly: GCA_037957365.1. Taxonomy (NCBI): domain Eukaryota; kingdom Viridiplantae; phylum Streptophyta; class Pinopsida; order Cupressales; family Taxaceae; genus Torreya; species Torreya grandis. The sequence goes on along the minus strand of JARHVA010000216.1, from coordinate 800,181 downwards.
GAATAGTGCAAAGAATCTAAAAAAGTACTATAAGTATTATTTATTTTTTTAAATTACTCTTACAAATTTAATTTTTCATAATAAATGAGTAATATAGTTGACTTATATTTGTTTGTAGAAATATTACTTCCTTTTCAAATTTTACATTTAAGGTATTTGTAATTGATTGTACCTCTAACCTAAACTTCTTTGTTATTCATTTCTCTTTCTTCATGCCACGCTAGTCAAACAATATATCCCTTATTTGAATCCATTATAAAAGGGGTTCATGCTTAGCTATTTGAGAAATGATTTTCTTCGATCACACTTTCAAAGAAAAAATGTGTTTATAATAAGTAATTTGTTGATACTCAAATTTATTTCAAAAAATTGACCAACAAGGTCACTATTGTTATGCCTATTTTCTACACCTCTTTAAATTTTTTTCAAATCTTTACTTGCTACCATAAAGATGACCCTGTCATAAAACTTAAAACTGTGTCAAGAACCCTATTGATTGATAATAGTTTTAGATACATTTTTTATTATGAAATTTTAATGATTTGTTGATAAGTTTTATTTATGTTTTAAGTGGTTTTGAAGAGAATGGTGGATAAATTATATATATATATATATATATATAATAAGTTGTTTTGCTATTAAGATTTAGTGCACTTTTGACAGTTTTAGTTGGTACATGGACTTTTAATTTTCTCATTATTTTAATTAATTTGTGATGTTTCTTGATCTTCATAAGTGGATTTGATTTATGATTTAGATAAAAAATGATGATATGATACTTTATAAAATGTTACAATAAAATTTGGTACATTCAAAAGTTATTTTAAGAATCTATATTTAATAAATAGCTCAATTTCATTCACTACTTAATCTGATGGCTATTTGAAATACCAATATGCTTTAGACGGTTTATTAATGATGGTATCTTAATATATGCAACTGGTATTTTGGTTTTTTATGATTTTACAACTAATACATGGCTTAATTCATGGAAACCTAGTTGGCATACTAAGATTAGTTATTTTAAGATTTGAGTAAACAGTCAAATTTAGTGATCATAGTTCTCAAAGCATGTATTTAATTTCTTGTATCATGAAGATTGATGTGTAAAAGAGGATTGATGAGATAGATAAATATCATATAATTTCTTTGAAAATGTCATAGGATTCTTCTGAGAGGTTCACTTCACTTGAAAATGAGCAAAAGGGACTTTATTTATCACATAGTTTGCTTTAGAACTTTAGTTATCATTTACTAAGGTTTATATTTGATATCTTTGTGAAATATGTTTTTGGTTATAAAAAAAACTATAATTTCAAAGGTCCATGGCCGTTATGCTTAGTTAATTGGCAATTATGAAATTCATTGTGAAATGCATAAGTCTTAAGACCCTTTGATAGATGACAAGGTAAATGTCTTATTTAGTTGGAGACCACTTGGCAAATTGAACTTTGAGGTAGGTGAGTTGGAAAATGCATTTAATTCTGAGTGTGTATTTTTTATGCTTCAAGATTGTTTGAGGATTTGGTAGTATATTAGTATTTATGAGTAACTAATCTCCTCAAATGATGTAGCTTAGTAAAGAAAATGGTGTGATGGATAGTCATTGCTAAGTTTGATCAGATAGATAAATAATTTAGTAGTTTTGCAAAAGTACATAATAATTAATCCAAGCCAATGGAAAAGTGACATGTCTTACAGATGGTAATAATGGAAGGTTGGCGGATATAAGTTTTATTTTTCTTGGATTTTGGTCATTCCTCACAAGCTCTTTGATGGGAGCATATCTCTAGCTCTTTGGGATCCTATCAGTATTTTGGTAAATTGATAGCCAGTGATTCTTTGGAAATTGATACTAGGTATGTCTATGTCAATTTTGATCAATCTTTCTTCAAAAATATTTTGGTAATGCATAACATTTTGGAGTGAAGAAGAAAAATTTTATGCAATTTATGGTTTGCATGAAAATAAAGTTCTAATATTTTATTTTTATTAATTGTGGAAGAATATGGGAAGTATTCTATTACTTTGTTATAAAGTTTGTGATGATTTTGTTAATTATTTTGGTACTTTATTTCCTACATGGTGGAAATTTCCTATCAATTGTTTATGGGTTTATTTGAATGTTGAAGGTCAGAACTTTAGTGTGAAAATATATATGGTTTTCTGCATGCAAACTTTTGAGAAGAAGTGTTATTTATTAGAAAGGTTTTGAGATTATTTCTAAAACCTATGTAGAAAAAGGTTTTAAAAGTGATAGTTGATTGATACGCATGCAAATAGAGTTTCCTTTGCATAATTTATAACTTAGTTTTTTAGAGAAATCATATGCATGCAGAGATTTGAAGAAAATATGAAGATTTCTTTTTAAGTTTGCATAGCTAACTTCTTGCATGATGAAAAGATGGGGTTGAATGTTTTTTTATTTTTAGTATTGATATATTTAGATTCTATGAATTTTTCCTTGTAGTTTGTAATTTTTTTTCATTTGAGAGTCGATAGTTATCATTTTAAAGGGTTCCATTTTAAGCTTTTTTCGAGGTCATATTAAGCCTATTATTTTTCTTTCTCAAAATATGGGTGCTCATATGTTTGAAGATTTGACCCTTCTTTGAGGCATTTGGAAAATATTTTGTTTTATTTTGTGTTTACTCTTGATCTTTGAAAAGGTTCTAATGCATGTATTGAGCACTTAGTAACAAATAAGTTTGGAAGTGGTAAATAGTTTTAGTTTAGTACTTTTTAAAGGGTCAATCTAAAGAGGCTAAGTTGTTGAATACATAAAGGCTAAGATGATTCATGCTACTTGTGTATATGGGGATACTTGCTTAAATGGAAATTAATAAGTAATCCTCATCAATGTGCAAAGTGTTTATTGATTAAATAGTCATTTTTGGTTGATAATTTATTTGCATTGTCCATTTTGCAAAGCATGAGCTAGGGTTTTATCTTAAAGCATGTGACAATTTTGAAGCTAGATGATTGGTTATGTTTCATGTATATGTTATCTTAAAATATCAAAGTTCATGAATTCATAAGGATTTTAGGTCTCAATTCAATTTTTCATTGCAAATTAAATATGGTAGTTATCTCAAAAGGGTTTGTCAACATATGTTTGGTTTTAGTTAAATGACTTAGTTGACAGCTTGGAACTTGAAAAAATTTGTGGAAATTCAAATAAAATGAATTGATTGTGTTGAAAATGATAATGACATGAATTTTTATGAATAAATATGGGTACTTTTGAATGGATGCAAAACTAATTTGAAGAAAATGAGATTTCATTTAAAGTTTAAACTCAATATTGAAGTTTTAAACTTTTCTTTGAATAGGGATTTTAAGATTAAGATTTTTTGATATTTTGAAGTTGATATCAAAATCTTATACATTAAAATTATGTGGATCAATATAGATTTGGATTCAAATATAGTGTGATATGTTTCGTTCATAATGCAATTTCAACTTCAGTTGGTTTTTTATAGTTTGTAATTTTGTCTTTTTAGATACTTTTTTTATCTAATCTTTGGCTTTATTGGTGTATGTTAGATTGATCAGTATGTCTGGGTGGGACCATCCAATAAGAAGTAATGATAATATAGGATGGGAAAAAAAATCTAATAGAGGTGTTAGTCAGTCAAATTCTAATAGAGGTTTTAATAGAGGTAGATTTCATGCAGGATGTTTTGGACCTAGGTTTCATAGAGGGACAAGAATGTCAATTCATTTTGTTGCTTATGATCCTAAGTTTTGGAATATTCTAAGTAATCTACATGTTAACCTAGCCAATAAGGGTTATAGAGGTTATAGGGGTTTTTATGGCCATAAAATTGGAATCTGTGCACATTCTCAAAGTAGCTCATCTCATCATTTAGAGCATAATCCTTGACATTTACCTATATAACCCCCTAATTTTAGAGGTGAAAAATTTGATGATCCTTTGTCTACTAACTAATTCACACATTTTCAAGTAAAAACTACCCATGCTAAAGATATTAGGAAGATGGTTGTTCCTTTAGATACACCTCCCTCTTCTCATGGAGACCTTTCTAGAAAATGTAAAAGGTTGAACCTGTCAAGTGCTCATAGTGAACCCCTTTTGAGGTCTGAGAGGTTGAATTTGGGGAGTCATGGTTGCATTGATAGAATAAAAACCACAATTTTTTTCCTTGGACTATGAAAAGAACACTACTAAATAGAGGATTTCTAGTCAAGTTGAACCTAAAGCACCAAGAGAAGTTAGATTGTAGAAGAGAATTAAGCTAGAGATTGATGACAACACAATTGATTTGGGAACTATATTGTTTCTATTTCCTAAAACTAAAATGGAGTACAATGTATGTCTTCAAGGTCAAGACAAATAAGTGATTGAAGTGTTGTCAGATTTGGATGACTATTGGTCATCCAAGGGATAGTTTTTGTTTAGTGTTGAACTTTCATGGTAGACATTGATATTTTAGTTTAACACTTTAATTTTTAGACTTTGATAATTTTTTATAATTTTGGTAAATATAACAATTTTGGAGTTTGGTATAATTATATATGCTTAAGTTAATTAAATATGCATTATAGTTTAATATGAATAGAATTTATCAATTTTTGATTTATTTATTTTATGATTGATATGTGTTCTATTATATTATTAATTAATATGGGTCCCCAACCATTAAAATTAGTACCCCAAATCTATTATATTTATTATTTTGATCAAATTAAGACTTTTTAAGTCTTAATTAATTTTTTTAACCAATTTTAGTTTATAATTAATTGACTTTGTTAAAATTCAATTAATTACCATTAACTAATAACTAACCAAAGTTAGTTATAACTTATTTTACAACTAAGTTGAAAGTACAAGAAGAGATCAAGCATTCATTTGAAGATAAAAGCACAATAGGTATTGAAGACTTAATTATTTTCTTAAATCAATCATTTATCTCTTCTTTCTATGTAACTTCTCTGAGATAGTACAACTTTTATAGAGAGACCCAATAGTGCTTTATTTGACGGTTGAGTAATTGCTTATGTAACACAATTATATCTAATTTTATATATCATCTATTATTAATTATCTAAATTTTTCTAAGCTTAATATTTTTTGATAATTATTATTTGTAGTCTTATGTATAGATTTTAAGTATTCAACCTAAATAATGATGATCATTTCATAATTTCACAACATTTTATTGATCTATTTTGATTGAAAAGTTGTCATTAAAAATTTTGTAGAGAAATGATGTTGATTTTCACAATGAAATTTGTCTTTTTCTACTAAGACGACTCTCATTTTTTAGACTTGCACATTTTTTATAATTGTTTGACTCTAACTTTAATATAATAGATTTAAATTTCTTCTAAATCTAATTTTTGTTTTTATTTTGATTTTTTTAGATATAATTCTAATCTTTAGTTATTTTTTATTTTGATTAGTTTAGTTTAGTTTGTTTATCTTCTCTAGTTCTTACTTCAATTTTTTTTATTTATCTTAGATAGTTATAGATTTTCTCAAGTTATTATTTCTTTTATTCTTCTACAAGTTGATATATTTAAGTATCTAGATATTTATCCATTTTAGTTTGTTATTAGTTCAATAATTTTATATCTTCTAAGTTATTCTTTTGATATTTTTATCATAGTTTAAGTCCTTTAGTTTTCTTGTTTTAGTTTAAATCAAATAAGCTTTAGATCTATTTTAATTGTTAGATTAATTCTCTTCTCTTTGCTTTCCTAGTTTATAGTTTTTCCTTTAATTAGTTTTATTTTTAGATTCAATATTGTCTTTCAATATTTATTTTTCTTTAATTAGATTTCTTTAGAATAATTATTTTAATTGTATTTTCTAGTCTTGTTTGCTTTAGATTGAGTTTATTTCTTTTTCTTTGTTTCGATTAATTTCTAGTCTTTATTTTTTTTAGAGGTTTGTTGATAACTCTATGTGTTCCATAGATGTCCTTAGTGTTCAAGAACACTTTTCATTTTATAATTCTAGGATTTTAGAGCATGAGTAGTAGATTGTGGCAACTTAGTATTACCTATAATGAAATAGCACAAAAAATTATTTAACTATTCACACAAATTTATATTAATTGATGGTTGGGAGCCATCATGGTCCAATTCTCTATAAATTTTAAATATTTATGCTAATGATTAGTGAATTATGATAAAAAATTAAGATAAATACTAATATAGATAGATATTTATAATGAAATCTAAGCTACAGTGATCTAGTTAAAAGGAGCAAATAAGAAAATTAGGTCAAAAAGAAAATGAGTGATTGCTTATCTTAGCCTCAAACATTATGACAAAGCTTCAATTATAACTGAGTATGCATTCAAATTAATATATAGTATAAAATAGCCTAAGCTCAGATTTCACTATACACCAGGAAAATTTTGAAGGATGATGTAAATAATCACAAGTAAGAACCAAGTTTACTTTAAAGATTTACTACTATAATCAAATAGCATTTGCACATCTGAATATAGACCAAAATGAAGTAAATAAAATCTAAGATCCTCCAACTAATCTAACATATACACAAATTAGAAACCATGTGATTAAAGATGCAAATTAGAATTCAAAGAAACCATTCAAATTTAAGACTTAGAATTAACAATTGAGAGAATCTATATTAACAATTAACACATCAAATTTGGACAATATTTGCCAAATTCTTTGATAGTATTAATTACTCAAAAATATACAAATTTTCTCAAAAATATCCCTCATTTATAAGATGGTAATACATAATTTTTATAGAAAGATAAGGTAGTACATTGGTCAGTTACAAGATACAACTATATAAAGATAAGGACAGTTGTCCTTTAAAAAGCTCTAAAATACACTTATTTCTCAAAATTGGACTGACCTAAAGACAATATGCTAACAAAATAGCATGTGCATTACAAAATAATATTCTCTATTTCAAATATTATAATGCTTTTTATAATCATATAATTCTCTTATGACCCTTCTAGATATCTATTCACTTATTCCCAATCATCTGTAGGCTTTCAGGACTTGATTTCAACTCAACTAGGCTATATTTCCTATGATAATTCCATACCCCTAGGTCCCAAACCTATAGTAAAATAGAACCCAACTTGGACTATAGAATTGGACCCTAAGGTGTCCATTTTTGGTGCTCTTATTCAATTGTATTTTTATCTCCAACGGTCACTTCCTTCTAGTTCATATCCTTCTTCTTGTTAGACTAACCCAAATACATTCAACCCATGACCAATATATCTCTATAAAATCCCATTCAAAGTTTATTTAGAGGGGGTTGGAAAATATTACAAAACCAAGTAATAATACAAGCAAGACCATTGAGACAAACTTTCCTATTCTCTACATATAGCCATCCAATATAGCCATAAGCTTATTCAAACCCTTATACTAGTATCTAACCACCTTAAACACACTTATTTTTAGCATTTTTCATCTTCATACACACTATTACACAAATTACATCAAGTGGGAGAACTACATATGGATTGATCCCTCTTTAGAGTATTGGTATGTAGGTAGTGTGCCCACACAAGGGGTGTGCATACACGTTTAGTGAATCTTACACACACTAACCCCCCCCCTTCTTAAATATTGTCAAAGAATAATGGATTCTAGGGTTTGAAGACTAAATCAACTCTATAGGGAGTTTCATAGACATCTAGTATTCAAAATTTTATAGGCAAGGTCACACAAAGATAGCAGACAAACCCAAAAAGCTTAAGCCTTTAAAATAATAGTGGTAGAAGAGGAATATAGTGTTGGAACCTAGGGTGTCCTATTTTATTTCTTTTATCCCTTCTTGAAATAAATCCTAGATCCTAATTCATGACACTATCATAGTCCTATATAATAGATTCTAGACCTTGTCTCAATCGTCTTAGTCAAGTTTAAGCTAAGGTACATTTCTCTTCATTTATTACTATTTTTAAAAAGGTTTAAATTAAAAATAAATTATATAAATTAGTATTTTAATTATTCAAATATTATTTACTAATTTAATTAACTTATGACTTTAATTAAAATTAGGAATAACAGTCCAATATTCCCAAAATAGTTAAATCATTTTGTGCTTGACTTAGTTCGTTTGCACATAAAAACCCTAGAAACCTTAGGGTAAATTCCTTGCTGATTTTTTCAATAATTTTTTGATTTTTTACCTACATATTTAAATCATAAATTCACATTCATTTTTAAAACTTCTTAGTAATTTTAAAAAATCATTTTCTTCCAAACCCTTGTTCAATTTACTAGGTCCTTTTGTGCATTAAAACCATAGAAACCCTAGGGAAATTTTCTTGCTAATTTTAAAAATATTTTTCTAATTTTTTATCTACATATTTAAATCAAAAATTCATAATAATTTTTAAAAATTCCTTATTAATTTTTAAAATATCATTTTTCAAAACCCTAGTTGCATACACTAGGTCTCATTACTTTTAAGGTGTCACCTTACATCTAAAATCATATTTCATATAAAAACAAAAATGGATCTCATTTATTTAAAAATAATTCCTACATTTCTTATAAATAATAAGGAGACCATAATTGGTCCTATCATGTACATGAGTGATGAAGTTTATCATATGTTAGTACAAAGCTTCATTCTTTCCCTTTATGCTTACTTTTCATAATAAGAGATGATATTACAAAATTTATTGCTAAAAATGTACAAGATTTAAATATTTCTTTTGAATATTCTCTCTCTCATGTAGAATAATTTTCAAATCTATTTTTTTAAATATGTTATAAATTTTATGTTACAAATCAAAGTTTTTTATGTATTAGTGCAAAATTCCATGTTATTTATCCCTTGTTTTCTATCTCTCATGTGGAATATTATTTATAATCATATTGATATATAAAATATAACTCTAATGACTTCAGTAACATGTTATCTCTCTCTTATGTGTAATTCAATAAAGAATAAAATCCTTACAAACTTAGAGGATCCATTGTATAAGCTAACAACCACCTGTCAAGTTTCAATGTCGTATCTTATGAACAAGAAAGAATTTCCTTCTCCTCCTCTCCCCCAAGAGGGTGATAGCTAATTTCCCTCTAACCAAGTCAGGCTATCACCCATCCAAAACATGTGGAAGCCTATATAATTGTTCCTAATGTATTCATGCAGCCTATAGCTTCTTCAAAACCTTCTCAACATATGTGCTTACATGTTCAATCGAAAGCAACTAGGGTTTGTAATTGTGAGACTCTACGGGATCAAATCACCAATATGAGCAAGTTAATTTCAGATTTACAAATTTAAAATAAAATATTAAATGAAAAAATCACAACATTGGAAACTTATATTATAATACAAAAGCCTCAAAGGCACCCTAGTGCCAATCATGTATATCCACCTTCACCTAATCAATTAGTTGCAAGAAATGTTACATATCAAAACAAGAAATCACAACAAATTAAATCTACAACTAGTGATTCAAAAATCATTCAAAGATCAAATAAGATTTCAAGTGAGATACTAAGAGAAATGATTTAATATAATTTGATCGAACTACCTCCTCTACATCCAATAAGAAGATCCAGATATTATTGTGCATACCATAGAATGCATGGGTATTACACAGATTCATGTTTGGCATTGAATAAACATATACAATAGATAATTTCTAATCAGGACCCTATACAGGTAAATCAATAAAGAAATTCATGGTGATAAAAGAACACATTCACATAGGGTTAAATTTAGAAATAGTACAAAAGTGGTTACCAAAGCATAACTCAGAACAACAAAAGGATCAAAAAGAAAAATTAGAGAAATAAATAGTACTACCAAAAGCATAGGTAAAGCACACAAAAAATGTAAATCTACCTCTCCAAAATGAGGCTCAACTTTTAAAGCAGTACAGGTTTGGTAAAAAATATCTACAATGATTTGATCATCAAGGTCAAGGGTTGGGCAACCAGGCTCAAGGCATCACTACTCCTATTCTAGCAGTTGATAATGTTTATCACAAAGGTTTGAGATTTATTAAACATATTAAGATAAATCATTCATAGACATAATTTATTAAAGGAAAATATCCAGATACAACAAAAATCAACACTAGCATTCCATTGGTTCAAAATCAAGATGATAATGATGAGTGGGGAATAATATAGGTTATTATGATTTCCAAGATACCAACAATGAATATGAATATTTAGAGTCATAGTCACAGTCATTCCCTTATGCTTCACAATCACGTATGATTATTTTATTTGATACAAGAAATCATGATAGGGAATCTCTCATGAGACTCATTGATTAGTATCATTTCTTCTCAGTATTACTTGTACATAATCTTTCATCTTGATTTTACATATCTTCTTTTTGATTTCTTTTACATAGTCTTCTTATGATTACTTGTACATAGTTTATACCAAAAATACCAAAAACATTCAAATAACTCAAAATACCAAAAATAATATAAATTTTCAAAATCCAAAAATATTCAAATATATCAAAATACAAAAACATTCAAATATTTCAAAATCCAAAAACATTCAAATATTTTAATTATTTGTATTATCCATGCTTTACATTTCTACTACTGTGTTAGACTTACATTTTGTTGTTCTATGTTATCGTTTGTTGATCTATCTACATTACCATGCTTCACTTGATCTTATTTGAGTGTGTGCAGTGACATCTATATCCTTGATTGCTTCACTCTACCCATTGAGGAGGCATCCTACTTCTACATTCAAGACATACATCGATATATCTATTCACTGGAGGTATCTTCTACATGACTACACCATCTAGGTTATGTCATTTCTACACCACACACTCTAGTTATCATGTTGATGTACATTATTTACTAGCTTATATAGATTACTCTATTGAAATTTCACTAGTATATACTTGTGTATTTATTAACATATACCTAGTCTTGTACTCCATGTCTTTCATACTTTCACTTCTTGATTTAATTAGTTAGATGTGATTATATTTATAGCATATTACATGCTTTCCTTTTTCACTTTGCATAGCTAGATGTGATTGCATTTCTTATTTCCTATTTTATCTCTTGTATGTGTCTTAGGACATTTACCAATGTCCTTTGCTTGTACTCTTTTATATGTTTGTGGACCTCATGCCAACCTTCCTTGTTTTCACTTGTATGTGTATGTGGCATTTGAACATGCCTTGTATGTTTTATTTTCAATTTGAATAACATGTTCCCATGTCCCTTGTTTGCTTGGACCCTTGGCCAATCTTGTATGCTTCTTGCCTTGTGTGTTTATTACTTGATTATTTTTCAACTATTTGTAATGCCATGATCCACATCATATATTATATTTCTTTTTTAGATGTCACAATGGACATTATGCTCCATCCCTCCTTGACAACTAAAAAATAACTAGACATTCAATTATAATTCATTATATTTTACATGCTATTATATTGTTATATCTATCTAGGCATACCCCGGTTGATCTAATAATCTCCATTAAAAACCATGCTATATCTTGATATATATTATTGATTATCATTTCTATATCATGTATTTTTCATCATAACACACTTGTAAGTATTTTTCTTTAGAGAGCATTCATTACAGGGTATTCATTCTTACCCTTAAAAGAGGGGGCAACAAACTAGGGTTTTGTCACAAAGATTAGAGCTCCTACCGATCAAAAAATTAGTTTTTAGAACACCCAAAATAGTATCCAAACTTTAAACTAGTTAGAATAGACTAGGTAGATAGTGATAATTATATAACACTATTAAAAATTAGCATAGAACAAAAATGCCAAGAATGGACTATAGTGTTAGATAGTAGGGTTTCCAATTTTAGTGATCCTATCCAAATAGCAAAAAAAATAGATTTTCCAAAAATAGACAAAAAAGTAAGTACATTTACAATTTTGTTAGCAATAGTTCAATTTAGAATCAACAATTTCAATATACTGTTTCTTAGAGAATCCATATATGGGGGCATCACACATGACATGATGGCTCTCACTTTTAGTTGCATATTAGGTAGTTGGTATAACTTCCAGATTAGAATCCATGTTTTAGATACCAATGATTGGAGGTAATGTGTGTGGTACATTTGACTTATTTTATTTTTGAGTTTAGTATATTACCCAAGTATTCTTAGTATTTGTGTGCCTGGTTGGCATCATTTTTGAGTAGATTCTACATAAGCCTATTGCCCAGTTTCAGAGTGGCTTTCATACAAGCCTAATCTCCACCATTTTTGAGTGGTTAAGAGTGGCTTAGTTTCCAACACACATTCAGCTATCCATGCCACATTATTAGATTAATAAACATTCATGGGATTTAGGAGCCATCTCATATGACACACATTTCATAACAGTATCAGTTCATAGCTTCACTTCATGGGGCAATAATGAAGCCAAAGGACTAGCTAGTCTTTGTATTCTTGAGCCACCTAATTAGAGGGATTGGACATATGGTCTAAACATCAATTATCACATGGATAATCATATAGCTTCACTTAGTAGGTGATGATAGAATCAAAGGTCCAACCTTTAAATTCTTGAGCCACTCTCAGGGAATCAAGCGCTCAGATTTGTTTGTGATATTACTCTTAGTGCAGTACATACTTATCATTACTCAATATCATTCAGCACATACTCAACATCACAATAGGTTTTCTATTGGCTGAATACCTGGTGAGGTGTATTCATTCCTTTTTCTTCTTCTCTCTCTGCCTATCTTTTTACATTCTTATTTTAGATATAACATATCTAATAAGAACTAATCTACACTTTATTTTCTCTTGAATATTTTCACTTCACAACATGCTCTCTTTATGCACACCTAACATCACACAACTTCATGAGCTTCACCTTTCTAGGTAAGTTTAGATATAATTTCTAGTTTTCCTTTATCCTAGTATTTCACTTTACCACATCACTAGAATAAAGGAGGGGTAAATGTAGTCATATAAAATGTGAAAATTAGTAACTTAAGTGTGGATTATGACACCCAACCCATAAGTCCCTCTTACATGCTCTCATGACCCTTCTAGATATCTTTTCACTTATTCCTATTCATCTATAGGCTTCCAGGACCTAATTACAACTCAATTAGGCTATACTTCCTCTAATAATTCCATCCTCCTAGGTCTCGTACCTATAAGACAATAGTGCCCAAATTGGACTATAGCACCAGACCTTAGGGTGTCTATTTTCAATAATCTTATCCAATTGCATTTTTAGCTCCAATGGTCACTTCATTCCAGTTCCCATCCTTCTTCTTGTTAACCTAACATGAATACATTTGACTCATGACCAATGGATCTCTATAAAATCCCATTCAAATTTCACTTAGAGGAGGTTGGCTAATATTACAAAAGTAGGCAAGAATCAAGCTAGACCATTGAGACAAACTTCACTATTCTCTACATATAGTCATCCAATATAACCAAAAGCTTATTCAAACCCTTAAACCAATCCCTAATCACCTCAATCACACCAATTTTAAGAATTTTATATCTTTATACAAAATATTGCATAAAGCACGTCAAGTGGAAAAACTATATATGGCTTGATCCCTCTTCGAAGTATTGGTATGTAGGTAGTGTACCCACGTAAGGAGTGTGGATACATGTTCAATGCATATTAAACACACTAACCCCCCTCTTTCTCAAATTTTGTTAAATAATAATGGATTATAGGGTTTGAATACTAAATCACCTTTATATGGAGTTTTGCAGACATCCAACATCTAAAATTTCATAGGCAAGCTCACATAGAGATAGCGAACAAAACCCAAAAAGCTCAGGCCTCTAAGACAAAAATGATAAAAGAGGACTATAGTGTCAGACCCTAGGGTGTCTTATTTTGGTGCTCCTATCTTTTCAAAAAATGAAGGCTAGATCCTAATTCATAACACTATCACAACCTTGCATAGTAGATTCCAGACCTTGTCTCAACCATCTCAGTCTAGTTTAAGCTAAGTTACATTTCTCCTCACTTATTACTATTTTTAGAAAGCTTTAAATTAAAAATAAATTATAAAAATTAGTATCTTAATTATTATAATATTATTTACTAACTTAATTAACTCAGACCCTTAACTAAAATTAGGAATAAGACTCCAATATTCAAAAAAAATAGTTAAATCATTTTTATAAAGAAGGAATATTAATCAGCTTGGTGGGCCCATTGTCAAGGGACTCCCCTATTAATCTTGCAAAAGTTTCATGGCCCTCTAATGTTATTCTTTGATAATATCTAGATCCATAGTTGGCTTTAGGAGATAGACCTATTCCTAATCAGCTAGGTCGTCAAGGCCCCTATCTTCTCTGGACATAATTTATTTTATACTCCTAGCTTTTGTAATATTTTCCTCTACTATGAAGATCATGCTTAAAATAATTCCATTGTCACTACCTAATTTGCCATGGATTTTGACCTTTACTTCATTCATCACTAAAGTTACTCTATGTTTGTACTCTGCATCATCAATAATCCTCAAGGCTATAGTCTTGGTAGGAGCATAGTGCTGAGGAGCTACTCAATCCTAGTGATCAATTCCTTACAATCAGCTAGGAGTCTATCTAAATTATTTATCCATGCTCTTAGACTCTATATCTTTTCCACTAATATTCCCAATATGTCATTCAAGTGGGCTAGGATAATAGATTTGAATTTAGGAATCCTATTCCTATTTAAAATGCTAATGAAATCCCTTATCCTGGTCTCTACCTCCTACCACTTTATTATTAATCCCTTGGCCACCTCACCTTATTGGCCTAAGGCATCCTACCTCATCCTTATTTATTTCAAAGAATAAAACATATCAAATACTGATGCTTCAAACATGTTTATTATGGCATCAGGCAGTGATTAAATAGCCTTTGTCTCTAATTTTCCTTTTCCTTTTCTAAATTCTAAATCCTTTATTTTAATCCTCTAATTCCAACTTTGGCTTGAGCCAAATGATTCTCAAGTAGACTCTCAACATCTTCCTCATGCATAGGAGCCTCACCAAGTTATTTCCCTCTAACTATAGTTAAGCATGTAAAGGGCTCAACCTTTTGGAAAGTGAACTCCTCAATTCCTACCATGGCTTTCCTTGTTGTAACCCTTTCCAAACTAGTTATCTCTAAGTTAAAATGCATAGTGGTGGTATCTCTATGAATTGTGGATGTTATGAGACCTCTATCCTTGTAGTTCTTGATGATCTTAGACCATCCATCTTCTTGTCATTTAGGCCCATAGTAGTCACAATTATTCTTTCTTCTTGTTCTTTCATTAGAGACCTTATACATGGCTTGATTTCTTCATGTACATCAACATTGATGGATTGGGTCAAGGCCCAAGAGTTGGAGTGGGAAAGGATATTCTATAGCTTTCCATACATGAACCAATCAAGGATGATTGGTCCATGAATGGGGAACTCCTCATTGAACAACTTGAGCTCACTTACGGGATGAGTGACGGTCAAAATTTGCCTCTTCCTTGATCCAATAGGGACCAATTCCAACTCCACCTTTCTCTTTTTTAGCTATGCCACTGGGACTATGTCAAGGGTTATTTCCTTCCCTTTCTCTTACTCAGCTTCCTCTACTTAACCCTATGCTTCCTCAACTTGTGCTTCTTCTTCCTTAAAACCATAAGATTCACCAAAGTCTTTAAGGGTACCCTCTACTATTTCATCAGACTCAAGGGTAATCAACTCTAAGTGATCAATTGGGGATGGTGGTCTCTGAGGGGGAGCTAAGGATGAAGGCCCTTCACTAGGTCTCTCCTCTAACTTCTCCTTACCAATTCCTTATATAATTTTTGCTTGGAGATATGGGAGCTCCATCTGAGGTTGGTATTGAGGTAGCATATAAGGGCTAGGTAACAAATGGTACTAAAGGGGATGCATCTACCATATGTCCCCTACTAGTTTGTTATCACTGGTTAGTCTACGTATAATCTTGAGGTTGGTTCCCTTGAACCTAGCCAATACTTCCTCAAAGTTGTTGTCCTTTATGTACAAAGTGTCATGAGAGCTTAGTTAATGCTCATAGACTAGTTTGGGTAGTTACTTGTTCCTCAAATGTGGGCCCAATACATTTTTAGGATCCCACTATCTGAGATCATCTAATTGAAATGAAAAAGACTCCCTATGTTTGGACATGGTGTCCACCTACTTCCAATCTTGTAAAATTATCCTTCTTATAGTCAAAGGAAAGGGATGGAGGAGACACTTCCTTTTCTCTTTAAAAACTCCATCAACACCATGAAGGAGTTGAGATGTAATTTACTATCTTCCAGTTTAGGAGGAACATAGATAGACAACCTATAGGGATAGGTCAGAATTACCTCAATTTTAATAACCATGTAATCTAGATAAAACCAAATATCACCCATTAGCTCCACATACTTTTTAATCAAATGGAGAACCCTAGGCATGGGAATCCCTATGATGGCCTCCACCAATATAGGATAGACACAGTCATATATGAATTGCATGTGGTTCTTATATTTGAATATGTGTAGTTTTGAGTAGTGATGGGAGATGATGGTTTTGACCTCAGGAGACCATTTTTTGATGTTGGGTATCTTGGTGGAAGATAGTAGGGCATATAGTGGATATGACATCATGTAAATTGCTTGATTATCTTCCTTTTAATTAAAGTTAATTATTTTCTTAGGAAAACACTAATCATATCCCCAATTAGAGGGGTGTGCCTCTTCTCTACCGTAAAGTAGACGTAGGACACCTAGATCTTGTTGATATAAGTGGTGATAAGGGATCCTAATAATCTATTTAATAGGGTAATGATTACCCTAATCCCTTCCCTAAATTGGACAATTGGGATCTTTCCCTCAAAATCCTAAAATACATGGTTCCCTTTGAGCAACTATGGTCTAAGGATGGTGTCTAGGTCATGGTTAGTGGTCCATCCTTTAATTTTGGGTAGGCCCATATGGGTTTTTAGGAGATTATAGTACCTCTCAAATTCTATTGGGGAAATGTAGGCAACCCTCCTAGAGCTTCCCTCATGGATAATCTAATCACCATTAATTCTAAAATCAATGGAAATTAGAGCAAGGATATAAATACAGTGAAGTACCTCTTGTTTCGCAGTTGCATGGTGAAGGCTGGCTATTTGAACCACAACCAAGTCATAGTAATTTTTTCTTACCATGGAAATCCTCTACTCTTTAGTGATGGGTTTGAAATCCTCTATGGTTTAGAAGAGCTTAGACAAATTTTTATTTCCATTATTCAGGGCTATGACATCTAGCTCTGTATCCTTGAAAATCTTTCCTTCACTATACATAGATAAGTACAACTATGTCTCATCTCTCAAATACTAACTTCAAGTTACCATGGATTATATTCTTGTAAATTCTTCACAATTGGATTTAAAATGCTCTCTGGTTAGCTCTTTCGTGCTAAAAAAAACATAATTAAGCTTCTTCTAAATTCACTTATAATCAATCCTAGTTTACTTAGGGTCTTTTTATGCAAGTTTAGGGATTCAAAGCTTTAATGGTGGTATCTCATTTGGGTTTCATCTCATATGTGCTTTGTATTTTATTTGGACCTTTGCCTTTACATGTTTGCATTTTGAGGCACACAAGATCTCTTCTTTTGTCATTTTTTGCTTGTATGGTGCTTATGTGGCATCACTATGGAACCTTTCATGGCATTTTTCATAAATTCCTTTTGAAGCACTAGCCATTAGCATTTAAAAATGCCCTTTTATTTCATACCATTAGATCAAAATCTTGGATTAGCATGAGTCATTGATTATGATCTAAGCTCTTGCCTATTTATTGGTTCCCCTCATATTGAGTCTCGTGATTATGCCACTTGGTACCTCTGTAGGACTTTTATGCTCTGGTACCTTTGTCAGTCACACTTTTAACATGCATTCACCATGCTTTGAGCCCATAGGCTCTCAAAGATACATTTTAAATTCATTAATGCCTTTGCACCATTAGATCATTCTCCTATGATGAAGCATGAGCCATAAGATATGCAAAGATGCACCAGCCTTATGTTAGCACATAAACATACAAAAACTTAGGCTAAAATGTTTTTACCTGATCCTATTTCATATTAATAAACAAAAATAGACTTAGGTTAAAGCATTTTATGCTAATTTTTAAATCAAATAACTTAGGTGGTGACTTAGGTTCAAATAACTTAGGCTAAAGTTCATTTTGTGTTTATTAAACATGAAATGAAATTTAGGCTAAAGTGTTTATACCTAAGTCACAAAGGGGACTATAGTTAAAATACTTATGTTAATTCTATAGGACATGCTCAAAGGGGTCAAATTGATATGATGATCAAGTACCACATAGAGTTTTATTGTATTAATGAACACATTAAAACCTTTAGTTAAAAGTATTTGGGCTAAAAAAGACTTAGTATAAGTCTTTAACCTAAATTTCATGACATTTAAACAAATGCAATGGAGACATTAAGGTATAGACTTAGACTAAATTGATTCCTACATAAATTGAGACCTATGAGACCATTTCAATGTTTGCAGTTCAAATATTTCAATCATTTAAACATCCTTTGAGGGTTTCCAGTCATCTACAAAGCAATTTAACAGCCTTTTAACAACATCTTGGAGTCTATCTTAGTCTTGAAAAAAATAATGCATTATCTTAAATTTTATGGTCTCATGGATGTCAAATACATCCTCATAGACATCAAATGATGGTCATACAAATGTCAAATTTAGGCTCATGAAGTTCTTATTTTTGATGGGCATAAAGTTGACAGTCACATGGACATCAAATATGTCTTCGCGAGCATCAAATTATGGTCACACAAATGTCAAATTTAATCTCATTGAATTCCTATGTCCCAATGTGAGAGTTTTAGTTGGCATCTTCATGAGGCCTCCCAAGATCTTGGACTCAATTCACTCTGATGGATCAAGAATCATGATGAAGTGAGAGCCATCTGATCATGATTCTAGAGCTTACTTATGATTGTCCCTTCTATCATATGGTCCCCTTTGATTTTAATCTTTGAATGTGAGAGTGTTGCATGGCAACTTCTCAGAGCCCTTGGAGCTTTTGAATTTTCAATGATGTCTTCACTCCATTTGATCTTTGGTTCATGATGTAATGAGAACCATTGATCATGATCTGAGAGCTTGAATGTGATTGGTCAGAGAACTAATTTCTCAACTTTTTCAGGATTTCTTTGCATTGTCTGATCAAAGGGCCATAAAGAAATGTGGATCATTAGATCAGGCGAGTTGCATGTTTTTTAAGTTAAGACCCAGGCATTCCTTGCTTTGTTGGATCATGCCCCACGATGAAGTGTGGGCCATCATATTTGTGAAGAAGCAAGGACATTAAGTTAGGACCCATGATAAAGTAAAGGCTTAAGCTAAAGTGTTAAGACTAAGGTCTCATTTGTATTAATAAATACATTAGGGCTTTAGGATTAAAACTTTAGGCTAAAATAATAACAAAGGGACCATGTAAGAAAATAAAAGGGACCCTACAAAATTGAATATTAGGCTTGATTATAAATAATAAAGAACTAATGGGGAAGATACTAAAGGGGACCAAACATATTTTATGATAAATTTATAGTTATGTTAAAAAAACACGACCAAGATTTAAACATGAAACTTGTACTCAAGTCTAAAATAAGTTTAAAATGCTCCCATCGATTAATTCCCACCAAATTTAAATTTAAACTGAGGGTTTGTATCAGGGTTTTAGAACATGAATCCATGAGCAAGGATGCAATGAAACCTACAACTTAAATACATGAAGACAAATCATTATAAATGTTAGGTAAGCTTAAAGCAAACCATAAATCAATAACTAATTTTAACAAAGTGGATTATCTTTAAATTCTAAATAATATTCAAAATAGGTCATGTTTATAGGGTTAGGCTTCAAAACATCTCAAGGCTCCTAATTTTCAAAAAAAAATGGGATATGTTAACCTCAACAAATGGTAACTTCTAAGGTAACATAGCAATATGTTAGAACTTAGAGACTTTGGTTCAGATAAACAACTAGGTCATCCAATTCATGTGATCAATGCCATTATCCAGATCAATTTTATGGTTAAAAAAAGCCTTGTTCTTATAGAATTGGGATCAATATTAAGGTATAATCATATTATGTGTGTGATATGATTCCACTTATTTTTTGCCATGGGATTTAGGGGACAACTTCCAGGTTTCATATCCTTAATCATCAACACTGACTTGGAGCATATTTAAGTATCCATTAAGAACCATTCTTATAGCTCAAGGATGAGTTGGGCATTGCTCTACTACTAGCCAAGCATCCATAGCCCTAATAAATATACCTTTGGATCCACTCAAGGCCTTACTACATTGTGATCCAGGCATCCATAGCCTTGGTGGAGGTTACCAAAATCACTTATGCCTAAAAAAGCTTTTAATTTTACATTGCATTCTTATTTTTTGTGTTTTTAATCTTTTATGCTTTCAGTAAGATTGGGAACCAGGGTAGCCAAGTTTAAGGATTTGGTCAAATGTTTGATCCTCAAAAAATCACCTATGATTACCACCATTATCCTAGGCAAGGATGGTTATTAAGTGTAAGTATTATTATGTCTTATTAAATTAAACTTGGATCCTATAAATGTAAATCATCTTTAAACTAATTTTTAGGTCAGGATAATGCTTAAGTTCTCATGAAATAGTTGGCTTCTTTTATTAGTCTTTACTAGTTTCTTCAAATAATAACATGAGGCTCATATTTTAGAACCATGGTCAGCATATGTATTAGGTTCATACCCTCATTTATAATCTATGGGACTTCAAGCAACTAAATAAACATTGATCTCAAGGTTGTCCAAAAGGACTTATTGGAATCAAGGAACAAGGCAACAAAAGCAAACACACAACAAAAAGTAGCAAAGTAAGACACAAAGGGAAAAAAACAAATATACATGTGCTAATGTACAAACAAGGGATATGAAAGAAATAACTAAAATAAACTAACTAGCCTACCTACATTAAGCCTAACCATCTTACAGTTTTTGCTCCATAAAGACTTTAGGTGGAGTAGTAGAGAAGTAATGCTTGAGGTACTACCCATTGGTGAGTAGTGTGAAATCTTGTCCTTGAAAGTCTTTGAGCTTAAAGGTGTTTTCTCTTAGTGTGTTTTCAATTTGATAGGGGTAAATACACAAGGGTGTGAAGTTACCATGCTTTCTCTTAGGCTCAGATGCTTTGTTCCAAATGAGAACTAGGTCCCCTTATCTTAACACCTTGATCTTTGATCTTTTGTCAAACCATCTCTTTACTATGGTTTGATGTCTATTGAAGTAATTAAAAGCTTATTCCCTTACATCCTCCATCTAAATTATGTCCAACAATATTGAATCTACATTATCCTAGCTTTCCTCGAAGTATTCTTGCATGAATTTATATGTAGGAAACTTGAGGGTGATAGGAAATATTGGTTCTTGGCCATACACTAATAAAAATGGTGATGCCTTCAAGGCTTACTTGATTTTGATCCTATCTACACATAATACATACTTGAGTAGCTTGGGCTTGTCTTAAGTAGACTTATTGATTGCTTTCATCAAGTTCTTATTGGTGGACTCAAAGACTCCATTTCCCTAGGGATAACAGTTAGATGAGAACTTGAGATAAATGCTATTGTCATAGGCCCATTCTATCATCTTAATAAATATAAATGCAAATCCATTATCACACACTAGAGAGACTAGAGTTTCAAATTTAATACAGATGTTCTCGACTAAGAAATTGATCACTTTCTTAGTCCTACAATGTTTGGTGGCTACAGCTTTAGTCTACCTTGTGAAATAATATGTGGTAGTCAGGACATGCTTGTGACCTTTAGATGAATTTGGGTTGATCACCCCAAAAAAATACAATCCCCATTGAGAAATGGGTTTGTCAACCATTATTAGTTGTAAATGCATTGTTGCCTTTGGTTCTTTCATGCTAAAAATCTAACATGAGTGGCATTCCCTTACATGCTTTTGGGCATCTTTGAAAATAGTTGGCCAATAATAGCCAACTCTAAGGATATGGTGGGTTGTAGTTCTCCTAGATGGATGTCCACTACCTATCTTTTCAAGGAAGGTACTTATGATTAGAGTCACTTCTTCTTGTGAGACACATCTTAGGTAGATTCCTTCAAAGTTATTTTTGTATAAGATCCCATAATTGATCAAATAATGGGTAGCTTTTACCCTTAATTCCCTTT
The DNA here is from genome assembly GCA_037957365.1 of Torreya grandis. Taxonomy (NCBI): domain Eukaryota; kingdom Viridiplantae; phylum Streptophyta; class Pinopsida; order Cupressales; family Taxaceae; genus Torreya; species Torreya grandis. The sequence goes on along the minus strand of JARHVA010000216.1, from coordinate 777,987 downwards.
TTTGCTCCTTGGATAGTCCTGTAAGACAAGTACCATTGATTAGTAAATGTATAATATAATCATACCACTTACTAGCTTATAAAATTTGTTACTCAACTTGTATAATACTCAGCTTGGGGCTAGTATTAGCAATCATTTGGATCAAGCCTTGGCACCTTACCAGTTTTGCTATCTTCATTTATATGTCATATTATTTTAAAAATGACATCCACTTACCTATGTGTTCTTCAAGCTCATTCTAGCTCAACATAAGCTTTGTGTCAGGGTCAATTAAAATAGCATGCACCTTATTTATAAGGATATAGTGCCTAAATTTATTTACTACCTTAACTAATGCATATGCATGCTTATCAATTAATGAATAATTTAACTCGGCATTCTTAAAGTTAGTACTCATGAAAGAAATTAGGTGATCACACTCATCAATCTTTTGAGTTAAAACTATAGCCATAGTATGGTCAAATGCAAAAGAGTAGAGATAGAAGTCCCTTGAAAAGTCAAGACTTATCAAGATTGGAGCTTGGCTAATGGCTTTCTTGATATCATTGAATGCCTTCCTAGACTCTTCATTCCAAATGACCTTAGAATCTTTCGTTGTCATGTTATTTAGTGGTTTGATAATCTCTGTAAATCTAGAAATGAACTTTATTACAAAGTTTATCTTACCAAAAAATGACTTTCACTCTTTTCTACTATTTGGAGGCTTTATTCTAGATATAGCTTCCACTTTTTCAGTATTTACAGAGATCCCATCCTGAGTTATAACATGACCTAATAATTTGCCTTTAGTAACACAAAAGATGCTTTTCTTGGAGTTTCAAGAAATTCTATACCTTTTGTTAGGTGAATATTTTATTACTGATAGAATGGTAAAAAAATAGTATTTTTAGCCACAGTGTGATGAGATAAATCTCTCCTCAAGGAAAGGGGAGGCTCCCTTCTTATTGCTAACTAACACAACAAGTAATTATTTACACTAATTTTATCAAAGTGGGTGTTATCATATCATCCAATTCTCTTTATTCAAAATTGATGTTTGGTTACAAAATTTCTTCTATTCTTTACAATGTATTGTGAAAACATAAAACTACTTGATGGATCAATGATAACCGGTATTCATAGTAGTTAGCCCAAAGAGTAACTAGAATAATACCAACAAAGTAACATGAATAGATGGAACAAAGTGCAGCCCAAACTCTTCACCTTATTTCCAAAAAAGATTAAAATCACCAAAGAAAAATAACTTATAGCCCAAACTCTCCACAGTAAGTAACTTTCAATGATGAACACAAACCTACTAACTAAAATGTAGCTCAAAGACTCCAAAATCAGCTTCTTGGCACCTTCTATTTTATAGAAATTTCACACCACAATCTAATCAAAGCACAAGAAGATGTAATGGAAAAGATGTAATAACATTCCCAACACACTGCAAGTTTATTTCAACATAAAGATTGTAAAGATCACTTGATTTTCATATATTGATGGAATTTAAGATTTACACTATGAACACAAAGTTTCAAAATTTGCTTATCAATTTAGCAGAATTTCTCTTCTATAGCCTTGGTGATCATACATTTAAAAAAGAGAATCATTTTATTTATAGAGAGGAGCTATGAACAAAAATAGGAAAAACATAAATACATTGACTTATTCATTGACAGAGTCTAATCTGACTTATGATTGTGTACTTTTCCTATGTGCAAATTACACCAAAAAAAATTACATATAGACAACTACAAAAATAAACTAAGTATCCATAGACATAGTAATTTTTTCTTTTTTTTCTTCTCCAGATATGTTGCATATCTCTTTAGGGTTGCCTAGAACTCATTGTTGTCTAGCCCTAATGTACTTTTGGAGATGCCAAGGACCCTTATGATGGAGTCTACTAGATCAATTGGCATGTCTTTGATTTTATTTAAGATTCTTTGCAATTTATTCATTATGACTTAGAACTAAACTAGTTTGTTGATAGACTCTAGTGTGAATGTTCCAGTCTCAATTTTTTCTTAAATTAAGGATGTGAACTCTTGAACTATTATTTCGATAGGAAGAATTTATTGAGAATCATCTTTAACTTGGCAAGGAAATTTTCCAATCTTATTTGTAAGGTCTAGCCCCTTATCAGTGCACATATCTTCTACTTCTTAAAGATCCTTAATTAAATTCTTGAGAACTCCCTTCTTATTCTTCATTGCCTCTTGGTATTTTATGAACACTTTCTTGCTTGGAATGACCTTCTATTCAACCAAGAGTTCTAGCTTGAACTAGTGCAGCTGAGTCCATGGGTGAATATCTTTTTTAGTTAACTATAAGTCTTGAGTGAGTGTCTTAAGTGTTTACTAAATTTTTATTTTCACTTCACTCAATTTTTTTTAAAATTCAATGATAAAATGTAACTGTTGAGTACCTTGCATTAATACTCTTGATATGGTTTTATCCTTCTTTTTTATTTTTAGTTTTACTGGCACAAGTTGACTAAAATCAAAATCACCAAGGGACACAACTTGCTTCTTCTTCTTGGGTATTTGAGTCATGACCCAAGGAGGAAGGGCTGATGAATCTTCTTACATAGATGATACTAAGGACTAAGTTTTTTGGGGAAGATTAATGGTTTGTGAAGTGGTTGGAATGGAAGGTGGGATAGTGGCATCTAATAATGGAATGGGTACCAATGGAAGATTAGTTATGATGGGTGAATTTTGTGTTTGTATAATGGGTATTTTGGTTCTAATTAGCACGTTTGATATGGGAGTGGATGATATCTATGTTGCCAATTTGGATGATGGGGTGGACATGAACTTATCTATGTCATATTGGGTAAAATATAAATTGACGAGAGATCCCAATGACTTAAAAGGACTATGTAAATTTGAAAGGGAATCAAAAACTTGATCTAAAGTGCTTTGTGAAGGGACTTGGAAAAATGTGGCACTGGTAGGTGGAGGGGGGGAGGAAAGAATAGTCTGGGAAGGAATGGTATAAATAATTGGTATAGTTAGAGTAAGAGGGGGAAGAATATAAGAAGTTACCTATGAATCTACCATTTGTGAATTTTCAACTTGAGAAATCTTTAGTTGTGAGGCCACTGGCTGTGAAGGCTATTAAGTCACTAGTTGAAGTTATGTTTCACTTATGACTGGATTTTTATCCTTATTTGCTTGAACACTTTTATCTACATTATCTTCTTTGCCTTTTCTTTTGCCTTTACTTACAAACACAAACCTAAATTTTTGTGTAGAGGTGGAAGCATCTTCTTTTTTTTTTGTTCTTAGATCCTCTTAATTTTTAGCAGTGTCTTCATCATATTCTTCCTCAAATCCAATTTTGAATTATTTCAACTTAATATCTTTTAATTCCTACCAAGTATTAGTATTTGTGAGAATAGGTTGAAATCTATCTCTAATAGAAGTGGATTCCTTTATAGACCATTGAATTAGAAGGAGAGGAGTGAAAGCAATCTAATTACCCTCATATGATGGGTCAAATACATTATCATCATCTGACAATTCTTTTGAAATATTATCCAACTTCAAATTGATAATTTGATCAGTGGTGAGATGGCTATAATCCAGCTTTCTCACATCTTCATTAGTCCTACACTCTACCAAAACGTCTTCAATCCTATGTATATGATTATAGTTCCCTTTCAACTTTTCTTTCATCATTCTATAATCAAAATATTTTATGCTCTTAAATATCTTAAGAGTGATCCATTGTATTTTAGTTTCCATTGTCTTCACTTTTAGAGTGGTTGAAACTATATATCAGTGAATGTTAATGGGAAACTAAAGCCTCACTTGTGGGTATCTGACTATTTTTATGCACACTTATCATTTGTTGGCGCATCTCCATCAAAATTAACTTATCACTTGGGTACTTGGGCAGCATATAAGGTTGTTCATTGATCCTCCTACCCTGATGTAGGTGAGGGTTGGGAATTGAAGAAAAATACAACCAGCCTTATTGATTGTTGCTGATGTTGCATCTAAAATTCTCTTTTTCTCAAGATCTTGATTGAAGATACAAATGAACTTGTAAAAGAAGCCATCATTGACTATCTTGTAATGTTTTATTCTTTCTTTGAGAGTTAATTATGGGTAATATTCATGTACGGGAACCTTATTCCTCACACCAACACTAGTTAATCCTATGAAAGATTTCATGTTGGTTGCAGCATATACCAAATAGGAAGTCATATAGAATTTTAGAGAAGAGGTCACCTCAAAGAGTTGGTGACATATGGAATCACTAATCTTCTTCCCCTAAAATATTCTTTATGTATCCTTCTTGATAACAAAAATATAGTGATACATCCATTCTTTAAAGACATTTGATGTTGGTAGTCCCTTGACTCTACTTAGGAGGGTGATTAAATCCCCTACTTCAAATAAATCATTGTGATAAAAGTAATTGGGCAATCTTACAATGGAATGTTGAGGAGTTCTGAGCTAGTGAGAATTGATGTGTTTTTTACACTTGTCAGAATTCTTATCATAGTAATCTTGGGTTGAGTTCATAGTTATATCTAAATATTCCTCAATATCAAAGAGATGAAAGATTTTATCAAGTTATCTTTCATCAAGCTGAATGATCACCTTTCCATTTGCATCCTTGATTGATCTATTTTGACTGTCAAAGTGTGTAATAATTGTCAAGACAAACGGTAGATCTTGTGTTGGCATGGGAAAAGTAGTTTCCAAATGAATTTCACTATTTAGGACAGCCTACATATGTTTTGCAATGGTGTCCCTACCAAGCCTCTACAAGAATTCAGCCATATCAACATGACCAATCTTTGTATCTCCAATCTAGTCTACATTTGATTTGACTGTAAATGCTAGAAACACACCTTGAAACTTGTACTTCATCAAGTGAATACAAGGGGGAATGTCAATTCTCCAAAGTTAGAATTTTAGATCTATCTTGGAGAAAATGAAAGAGTGGGAAAAATTTTGATTTTACATGGGACAAGAAAAAATTTGTGTGGTTCATAGAATTTTATTCAAACTACACAAGTTTTGAAGGCTTTGGGTGCAATTTAGAGAAAATTATCTGAACTACACCAGATGGGTATTTCTTCATTGGATATAGATTAGATAATTTTCTCTAACTTGTACCAAAGGTGTTGTTGGTCTAGGTGTAAGTCAAAGAATTTTCTTTGATCTACATTGATTTTGCTTGGTTTAGTGCACATTGGATAAAATATTTGAAGTGCACCATAGAATTGGCTATGTGCACTTTGAAGAATTTTCTCTGAGATGCATGGGGAAAAATATGGTCAAAGAGTGCACTTTAGAGAAAAATCTCCAAAGTGCATCAAAGAGTTAGCTAAGTGCTCACATAAATGGGGAAAGGGAGGAAATGATGCAAGGGTGCACTTTAGAGAATTTTTTTTGAAGTGAACCTTTGGAAAGGTGAGAAAAAAGGGGTGTACCTTAGATAAAAATCTCTGAAGTGCACCCGAACTTGAAAATAGATAAGTGCACATTAGAGAATTTTATCTGAAGTGCACCCATGGGGAGATGGTTTGGTTAAAGTGATATGCAGAGAATAAACTATGAAGAACACATGGGTAACTTCTAGGGTTTTGTAGGTTTGGGTAAAAATCAAGGTCAACAATGCTAGGGTTTTGTAAATAAAATAGAGATTGAGGTGGGAAGAAACATAGGGATCTAAGAATGCATGATTTACTTGAAATTTTATAATAAAATAAAAAAGTTCACAAACCTAGGGCATAAAAAGGAAGAGACAATAAACCAAAATGAAACTTATCTATGATCCATAATGGAGGGAGATCATGGGTGAACTAAGACAATCAATCATTACAATCAACAAACAAGGATGCAAGTCAGCATGAAAAAGGCAAAGGAGGAGCACATGGGTGTGAAAATGGTGAGAGAATGATTAATCAATGGTAAAAATAAAAATTATGAGGTTTATTATATATAAAAGAGGTAATTAATGCATAGTGATTATTAGAGTGGTGGGCCCGTGTGTAGGGTCAGAGAAATTCTTTGACCTTGCACATGCAATGGCAGATATATTCTTTGTTATTACACATTGGGGTGTAGTTTAGAGAAAATTCTCTAGATTGCACCATTTTGAACTTGGTTTAGTTCAGATAAAATTCTTCAAACTACATGAGGTGAAAAACTCCCTTAAAAAACTAACTTTTGGGGGAAAAACCAAACATAAGGAGGTAGTGATTAGCTTCATTTTGTGTGCTTAGATATCATGGGATACAAAACAAACAAGTTTTGTAGGGATTATCCCATGAATTGATCTTGATAAATTTAATAATAATAGTTGGCTCTGAGTGGGGAATTTCATTTAGGTATTATTTGAAATGCTTAAAGGAAAGAGAATCCTAGAACTATAAGTGATTTTTTTCCATTAGGATATGGAGTCAAGCAATTAACCAGACTAAAATCAAAATAAAAGACTGCATATATTTTTAAAATGTATAGACTTATATGGAGTCTCACTAAATGAAAAGCTTCAAATGTTGTCCATTATAAGGCAATGATAATGGTGTTCCATCCAAATAGGCCAAAAAGAAATTATGTTCTCTAGGAGGTTGATGAATGAGGAAGGGACCCCTCCACAAAGAATCAAATTTTCCTTACATTCCTTTCAGCTCTCTTCTCTTGTCCCACAAAAGAACTAGATCCCTAACTTGGAAATATCATAGTTTGGCCTTCTTATCAAGAAGTTTCTTGACTTGGCTCTGATGTTCATCAATGTGGTCCACCACCTTTGTATATTACTCTTTTAATTCAGCAATGTACATAATATGCTTGTCTAAGGAACTTCTAAATGTTTCATCTTCAATTAATTTTTCCAATCTAAGAGTGGACAAGTCTAATATGATGGGTATTTATGCATTTAATCCATACAAAATTTAAAAAGGAGACATACCAATCACTCACTTGGGAGTGATGCAATCAACCCATAATGCATCATATAATGCCTTGTGCTAGGTTCTCTAATTTTCCTCTACCAAATTTTTGATGATAGTAACCAAGTTCTTATTACTCGACTCAGCTTGACTATTTCCTTAGGGGAAGTAGTCTAAGGTGTGAGATAGAATGATCCCATATTCAAAATAGAACTAAGTCATCTCTTGGGATTTGAAACAAGCAAAATTGTCATTTACTATTTTGTTAGGTACTCTAAACCTTGTAATGATATTTTCTTTGAGGAAGTTGCAAATAATCTCTGAAGTGGCATCTTTGGTTGGAATTGCCTCCACCCATTTGGTGAAGTAATCCATAGCCATGAGAACATAACTATGACCTACCCTTTAAAATGGGTTCACCATGCCAATGAAATCAATACCCCATTGCTGAAAGGGTTTTTCAATGACCACTGGCTCGAGGGATGGGGATGCTAACTAGGTTTCCCCATAAATTACTGGCACTTCTCATATTTACACACCCAAGCCAATACATCTTGAAAAAGTGTTGGCCATTAGTATCTTTCCCATAAAATCTTGTGAGTTGTGACTGGAGCTAAAAAATGTCCTCTGCATGCCAAGTTGTGAAAATATTCCAACAACTTGCCTTGTTGTGCTTTGTCTACACACTATAGAAAAATTTCATCAATGTTTCACTTGTACAAACCATTGTCCTAAATAAAGAAGTTTGCATCTTTAATTTTAATTATCCTCTTCTCTTTGTGAGAAAAATGCTCTAGACATTCTCCACATGTGAGGAAATGATCAATGTTGTAATACCATTCATTTGTTGTGTTCACAAACAATACCATGGGTAGCTCTCTTTTTGTGTCTCCTTCATTATTGGATGTCTCTTCTAGTTTATTTTTTACAATGAGTTGGCACAAACCTTTTCTATGCACTAGCTTTATAGGTTTGATTACCATACAATATCTTGGATCTTAGCAATCTAATTACCTCTTTTTCTTCTAAATTATTATTGAGTTAGGATAGACTTGACTATATAATTTGGTATTAGTGCAATGGTGTGAGAATTAAGGATGTAATACCTAAAATGTTTAACCACTTTCACCATAGCATAAGCATGTTTCTCCATGGGTAAGTACTTGCACTCATGAGCCATTAGAGGGCATCTCATGAGCCTTTATAGGTCAGCTCATGAAATATATAGGAGATTCAATCCCCTCTTCATTTGGCTACACCAAGATTGTGCATAGAGTATGCTCAGAAGCATAACTATACATGATGAAGTTCTTGGTATAGTTGGGGTAGACTAAAATGGGAGCAAGTATAATTACTTCCTTGAATTTATGAAAGGCATCTCTCCCTTCTACATTCCAATGTAAAATTTATTTCCCTTTCATCATATCAATAAGGTGATGTGTCTTCTTAATGAAATTAGGTACAAATCTTCATAGGAAGTTAACCTTCCCAAAGCAGGAGTGCACTCCTTTCTTACTTGATGGCAGAGTAAGATTCTAAATTTACTTGAACCATTCAGGATCAATCTTGATTCCTTCCTTGGACATAATGCATCCTAGGACCTTACCTGCAATAAACTCAAAAATATATTTCTTGAGATTATGGGATATCCCATGTTGATGTCACCTTTGAATCACTTGTTGTAAATGGTCACAATGATCTTGATGCTTCTTTGAGAAAATAGTTAAATCATCAAGGTAGACCATAATTAACTTACCAATAATATCTCTGAAAGCTAAACCCATATCCCTTCAAAAGGTATCACCAGCATTAATCAACCTAAAAGGCATTCTACAATATGAAAAGGTACCCCACGGAGTAGTGAAGGTTCTCTTATGTTGATTTTCATCATGCACCTCCACTGACTGTACCTTGAGAAGCCATCTAGAATATAAAACATCTATGAACCCATCACTATTTGTTTTACTTGATCCATTACTAGTAATGGGTAATTTTCCTCAAGCGATGATTGGTTTAGATTATAAAAGTCAACACAGATGCAGATTTCTCCATTTTTTTTCTCACAAGAATAATATTAGCTATCCACATTGAGTGATGTATATAAAAGATGATCATAGCATTCAACATCTTTTGAATTTTAGAAAGGATGGTACCTAAGATTTTTGGATTGTACTGTCACTATTTTTGCTTATGAGGCTTAGACCTAGGTTTGAGAGGAATATCATGTTGTACTTCCTTGGGTCAAAAATATTTTATATCAGCATATGAATAGGCCAATAGATTAATGTACCATCATATAAGTGTCACCAACTTCTCTCTTTCCTTTGATGAGCAACATTTCTCAATATTTATCATTTTGGGGTCATCCTCTATTCTTATATTGACTTGCTTAATTTATATTGTTGAGTCTGATTTAGACTATTGACGTTTGATCAATCAATAATGTTTATCAAAATTCCTCTCTATGGATACCAATCTTTTAGGAATTATATTCCCTTTTAGTTGTAAAATATCTTCACTAGTTTCCTTATTTATCTCAAAAATTTATTCTTGGGGAGTAGAGTCACTCTCCTAAAAGTATAACTCACTAAAATTCTCTACCTTCTCCAATAAGGTGATGACTTAATCATCATTGTTGAAAACCTACTAATGACTGACATTATTAGCAACATTGGGTCAGAAGACCAACTCAATGGTATACTTGTTTCCTTGGAAATATTTGTGAGGAATTAGAAGAGTGGCTAAAATAACCAATAAATCTACCGTATCATTATATTCTCTTAGAACTACTGATATATGAAAAGCATTAGAATATTATATACAATCCCAAACTCGATTGTGATAATTCCTTAGCATTTCATTTTGTGTTTGATACAAATTTCTAACTTGACAAATGACTAGCTCAGCATCACCTTGAGCATGAATATTTTTAATTCCTTTCTTTTGTACAACCTCCATTCCTAACAATAAGGCTTCATATTCAATAGTATTGTTATTTTTATCAAACTACAACTTGAAAGAAAAAGGGAAGATTTTTCCTTTTGGTGATATGATGGATATCCTATCTCCAGATCCAATTGAAGAGTAACTATCATTAAATTCCAATGTCAAAACATCATTTGAACTTTCAACTTTGATAGTTTCAAAATCCAAAGCCTCTTGATCTAAAGAGGGTGGTTCATCTATTTCCTAACCTTTATCTAAAATATCATCTAAATATATTGGATCTTCATGTATGGTCAAGAAATATGTAACCATTCTAGAGGATTCAAAGAGAATTTAGGCTTTTAGATCCTCAATATTTGTAATAGTATACTTTGCTTTCTTCTCTAGATGAAGTTTTCATATCACACCTTTGATAGGTATTCTAGCCTTAGACCAATCCATGTTGATTTCACCACCAACATATTTGTAAAAGTTACATCATAATAAAACTCCATATGAGACTAGAACATCAACCATAAGAACCATCATCTTTATCTTTTTCTCCTAAAAAGCAACAAATGTAAATTATGCATCATTGATTTGGCCTATGAGGGGTACTTTATTAGTTTCCATTGAAAATCAATGGCCAAAAATCTTTTTCAAAGTTAACCCCAAGGCAATAGCTACTTTGGATGACATCACATTATCGAAATCACCCGAATTAATGACATAATTCCTAAGCTTATAACCATTGATAAATATGGAAATATAGAAAGGTTATATTTTTTCCAAGTTGGATGCAGGAGTTACAACTAGGTTATTTTACTTTTGTCTTAGTTTAGGGTCAACTAGTACACTCTTAGATGAGGTCTGATTAGAATTGGTCCCTTTGCTTTTTAAAAACTTGGCCAATATTTTGAATTCGTTGAGATTGGATTGGAGGTATTCAATCTCAAACATTTGATTTTTTTTCTTCTTATCATGGTCTATGATATCAAAATTTGGATATGGGTTCACTGAGGAAGATGAGGTATTTTCATTTTTAGGTTTCAAGTTTAGGGCACTGGGTCTAGACATAGAAGGGTAAGAAGTAGAATGAGGGGGTGTAATTGTTTGTCTACCACTGTCTTTTGGTTTAAATGGTAGAGGAGTTCCTATTTTAGAAATTGTAACTTCCTTTCATGTTTTTTTCTTGGACTTAGCTTTATCAACCTTTTATTGTTGATTCGGTTGACTTTGAGAATGAGTGAAGATGGCATAAGACTCACCATGTGTTTCTTCCTCTTGTTCCACTTCTTCTTAAAATCTTAAAAACTTGATATTAGAGTCACCAACTTCTCCTTCTTCATCTCATGTGAAGGGATTAACATCATCTTTTGGAACATATTCTAGCTCTAAAACATCATCATTTTTAGGTTCCAACTAGTTGATTGTTGCATTATCTAGTGATGCCTCTATTGTAAGTCTTGCTTGTGGTGGAGGAAGCTTGTTTTAATTTTGGTTTCTTGTAGTATTTTTGGAATAATTAGAATAATTTTGGTATGTTATTCTTGGATTATCCTTATATGAAGGAGAGGATATACCTTGGGACATTTGCTTCTTGAGTGCTAGCAATTTATTTTCCAACTTTTGCACCATAGGATCCATGGTGATAATAGAAGGTGAAGTTGTAGAGGGATACCCTATAAGCCTATTTTAATTGTTTCTTACTTTCCCCACCACTATCAAATAATCTTCTACTTTAGTGGCTAAGCTTTGAGCATCATCAATATTAGTTGGGGCCACTCTTCATAAAATAAAACTAACTTATGGTAACTGAGAATTGATGAAGAAGCATTTCAAGTTCTTAGGCGTAGGTTGAGAAACCATTGGAATCCAATTTCTCAACTTATTGAACTTTGTCATGAACTCATGTATGGGCTCATGTGTTTATTTATTCATTTGTGTGAGTTGAGATAAAAATGCATGAGCATCTTTTGCCATCTTGAACCTTGCCTAAAACTTATCCTTAAGTGTTGCCTAATTTGTGACAGTACGTATAAAAAGGTGATAAAACCAATTAATAACAACACCTTGGAGTGTTTATATGAACAACCTCACAAAAACATATTCATGTTCTACTCCAAGAACTCTGCATGCAATGTAGAATGTGTAAATATGTTCATTTGGATGTTGCTTGTCATCACCATAAAACTTGGCGAATTTTTTTCATGAACCACAAGGAAGTTCATAAGATGGTGGTGTCAAGTTCAACGGACCAAAAGCAATTCCCCATGGACCTTGAATAGCCATTTTATATATATTATAAGGAGGAATAACAAATCTTTGAAAAGGAAAAATAGGTAATATTCTATGAATGTTGGAGGCTTCCCCTGGTATAGGAGATATTGTATTGATAGGTAGAAAACTTCTTGTATGTTGAAGATGTGACCTTACATGTGTTGATAAATGATTGAAGTTATGTTCGTGCAACAACTCAAATATTGGATCAATTTGTCTTGTTACCCTTCTACCATGAGTGTAGCTTTGTTCTGCCAGATCATGAAAGAATTTAGAAAATAAAAGAGATTAAATACAACAAAATAATATCAAATAATAAGGTACTGGTCCTATTTCAACTGAATGAGTATAGAACTCAATTTTGTGTTTGTGTCTCAAGAAAAGTCACCAAAAATGGTTGGGTGAATATTTTATTACTGATAAAATGGTAATAAAATTTTATTTTCAACCACAGTGTGATTAGATAAATATCTCCTCAAGAAAGGGGAGGCTCCCTTATTATTTCTAACTAACACAACAAGTAATTATTTACACTTATTAACACTAATTTTATCAAAGTGGGTGTTATTATATCATCCAATTCTCTTTTTTTAGAATTGATGTTTGGTTATAAACTTTCTTCTATTCTTTACAATGTATTGTGAAAACATAAAACTACTTGATGGAGCAATATTAACCGATATTCATATTAGTTAGCTGAAAGAGTAACTAGAATAATACTATCAAAGTAACGTGAATAGATGGAACAAAGTGCATCCTAAATTCTTCACCTTATTTCCAACAAAGATTAAAATCACCAAAGAAAAATAACTTACAACCTAAAGTCTCCATGGTAAGTCACTTTCAATGATGAACACAAACCCAGTAACTAAAATGTAGCTCAAAGACTCCAAAATCAACTTCCTAACACCTTCTATTTTATATAAATTTCACACCACAATCCAATCAAAGCACAAGAATATGTAATGGAAAATATATAAGAACATTCCCAACACACCACAATTTTATTTCAACATAAGGATAGAAATATCACTTGATTTTCTTATATTGATGGAATTCAAGATTCACAATATGAACACAAAGTTTCAAAAATTACTTATCAATTCAGAAGTGTTTCAATTATATAGCCCTTGTGATCATACATTTATAAAATAACATCCTCCTATTTATAGAGAGGAGTTATGAACAAAAATAGGAAAAACATAAATACATTGACTTATTCATTGACATAGTCCAATTTGACTTAAGATTGTGTGATTTTCCTACCTACAAATTGCACCAAACAAAATTACATATAGACAACTACAAAAATAAATTGTCTGTAGATGTAGGAATTTCTCATTTTCTATTCTTCTCCAGATATGATTTTTATCTCTTTAGGGTGGCCTAGAGCTCATTGTTGTCTAGCCTTGATGTACTTTTGGAGATGGCAAGGACCCCTATGATAGAGTCTACTAGAACAACTGACATATCTTTGCTTTTATTCAAGATTCTTTGCAATTTATCCATTATGACTTGGAACCCAACCAATTTGTTGATAGAGTCCAGCATGAATTTTTGTTAAGCATAGGCTTATACTAAAAGGGGGGTGAATCAATATAAGATAATCCTTTAATCTATTTTAAATTTAATCAACCAAAACAACCATAAACATTCAAGATCTAGCAATTAATCACAAGAAAACATAAGATTTACGTGGAAACCCTTTCGAGAGAAAACCATGACAAAATATTGGTTATATATATATATATATATATATATATATATATATATATATATATATATATATATATATATATATATATATATATATATATATATTTTACAATGTTCATAAGCACCAACCTACTGGAGACACCAATCCCCGAACCAAGCACCAACTTGATCAATTCATGAGCACCAACCCATAGGGACACTGACCCCTAGACTATCAGGCACTGACCCCAAGCCAAATCACTTCCACCATCTGTGATTACTTCTTCAATCGAATGATGGCTTTACTTCTCTTACACTTTTTCTATCTCACTAATTTTCTTATATAATTTATACTCTCCTCTCTTTCATAATTCTCATATGATATTCTTCATTAAATTAAAACTTCCCTTCACACTTATTTTCTTACGAGATATTCTATTTCATTTTTTGTTCTTCCTCTCTTCCTTCTCTATCACACTTATGTGATCTTCAATCAAATCAAATGCTTGTAATACTTCCACATCTTTTCTCCCTTATATATCCTTTAAAAGGATGTGTCCCATCCAAGATGCACCCATTCACCAAAAGATGTGACCGTTGACATTTTCATCAACATTTCTGTTGACAATTTCGTTAACATTTTCATCAGCATTTCCATTCACTTACGACAACAATTCCATTCACTTCCAGCAACACTTCCATTCACTTCTAGCAATAATTTCATTTGACATTTCCATTCATATCCATTACAATTCCTTTGACATCAATGACAATTATTCCAACAATCTCCCCCTTTGTCATTGATGGCAATCCCCATGAATTAGTATATGAACTCTCCCTTGATATGGTTCTCCTCTTTTTCTCCCCCTATCTTCAATTTTCCCCATTTGACATCAATGGAAAAGGGTCTCTACAGTTGTCACCTTGTCTCTTCACTCCAATTTCAATTAACGTTACTGAAGAAAACTTAACCAAATGCTTACCTTTTGAGTGATTGATTCGTTATTTTTCAACTTGACCTATTTCTCATTAGCTTAACACATGACTCTATAGATCTCCATTAGCTCTTGATCTTACCTAAACCCATTCATACCTTATCGCTTGATCCTTGGACCTAACCTTGATGATTTCCTATTGAAAGATCTCCTTTTGGTCAATCTAAATTGAAGCTTACCTCAGTTTAGACTCATGTTCCCCCTTTGTTCATGCATGTTTCTCATCAAGCTTCTTAAACAAACTCAGTTAGCTCCCCCTAACTCCATGCTCCATCTAGATCATGACATCTTTAACAGGTCTCCTCAACCAACTAGATTTGCAAACAACTCTTTAAACACTATCCACATACAATCAATACCCTTAGGGGAACACCAATAGGTCTCACATCTTCATTAGGTCTAGCAGAGACATAAAGCAACTAAGTCTATCTCCTCAATGAACCACCAATGAGACTTTATGGCCCATCTGACCTTACCAATTATCCAAATCCTATCAAACACTTCATTGCCAACCTCCCTAAACCTCATCCATGCTTTATATAATTTCAAATAATTTTTTTTCATTATGAAGAGACCATTAGCCCTCATGCTACCAATAGATAAAGGTGGTGAATATGGTTGTTCTTCAATCTATATTATGGTAGAAGGAGGATAGGTATGGCATGATGTTTTGTTGATATAAACTTATGAGAATTTTTAGAGGAAGGTGGACCAAGCCATTTGACCCTTTGGTTTACTGAAAAAATAATGTCGATAGATGAGTGTAACCAACCCATGATGTTAGATAAACCTAGTGTCTCTTCTTAGTTTTTAAGAAACATTGACTAGGGCCAATCCTAATCAACATGGATCCATTCCTCACTTACCTAATCAACATGGATCCACTCCTTGCTTATTACTGACCCCTAAATTCATGCTCACAAGAGCTCTCAAGACACTACATCATATGAAGCTACCTCAAACTGATATACAAATTGATCTATTAACTCACCTTCATGAATTTCTTATCATGCAACATAGCCAAGACCCAACATGCATCCACCATGCTTCCTTTTAGTGTAAAGTGTCTCCTTGAAGCCTAGAAGAGACACCCCACAAAAAGGGTCCTAGAACAAAGTAAACCTAGGAGATGCCCACAACTCCCCTGTTACTTCCTTGATCCTCTTGCATCTATGAGATTGATTGCTTTCTCTTATAATCCATTTAGGCATGTCTAACTTCTTTGACTCACTAAACTCAAAATCCATGATGTTGTTCATTTTCTCAACTCTTACAACTATCTTACCTTCTAATGCACTATCATTAGAAACTAATAATAGGGAATCTTGACAAGGCTCATGCTCAATTGTAACAAGAGATTCTCTTTGATCTACAAGCTACTTAGGACTAATATTCACTATCTTTTCTACAACTCTTGATAATAAGAGTTTCACATAGTCCTTCCTATCTGATTCTTTCTCTACTATAGAAAGTAATCCATTCTCACTCTTAAACTCAATCTGATCAACCTCTACTATCTTAGGTCTCTAACCCTAAGTTTTGCCCTTCTCATATCTTCTAGGGGCTCCATAGCATTTGACATACCTTGAGGATCTCTTTACTCCACTTGGACATAATTTAGCAATATGGCCAACCTTATGACACCAAAATCTAGAAACATTTATCATACCTTTTGCTTGAAGGTGACTGAGATCTCTCTTTGACAGATTGATTCTACTCAAATAGTCTCTTGCCCTATGTCCAACATGATGAAAAACAAAACAATGGCCATGAAAAGAATTGGAAAACCTAAAAGCATTGGGCTGCCTGATTGGCTTCTTCAAATTGCCCTTAAAACTTGCATCCTTCTCACCTTGGACTGATATCTCATGATCTTTCTCAACCTTGATTATGAGCCTCTCATGCTTATCTTTAAAATAACCTAACTCAGTCTTCAACTGATTACACTCTTCTCTTGATTTTGAACTTGAATATGTAACCTCTAGCTGATTCTTAAGACCCTAAATAGAAATCTTATTTTGATTTTAAAGCCAACTTAGACTCAAAGATACATACGTGTTCCTTTAGTGCCTTGACCACAGATTCAACTCTTGATTCTCCTTAGTTGCTTGGCCATCTTGTGCTTCTAGGATCTACCTTCCAGTGGTTAGACTAACTCTAAAGGAATTGCTCTAATACCAATTGTTAAGCACATGCTTATACTAAAAGGGGGGTGAATCAATATAAGATAATACTTTAATCTATTTTACATTTAATCAAGCACAACAACCATAAACATTCAAGATCTAGAAATTAATAACACGAGAACATAGGATTTACATGGAAACCCTTTCGAGAGAAAACCATGACAAAATATTGCTTTTATATATATAAATCTTGTACAATGTTCGTAGGCACCAACCTGTTAGAGACACCAATCCCTAAACCAAGCACCAACTCAATCAATTTGTGAGCACCAACCCACAGGGACACCAACCCCTAGACTATGAGGCACTAACCCCAAGCTAAATCACTTCCACCATCTGTGATTGCTTCTTCAATCAAATGATAGCTTTGCTTCTCTTACACTTTTTCTCTCTCGCTAATTTTCTTATATAATTTCTGCCCTCCTCTCTTTCATAATTCTCATATGATATTCTTCATTAAAATAAAACTTCCCTTCACACTTCTTTTCTTAAGAGATATTCTATTTCATTTTCTACTCTTCCTTCTCTGTCAAACTTATGTGATCTTCAATCAAATCAAATGCTTGTAATAATTCCACATCGTTTCTCCCTTATATAGCCTTTAAAAGGATGTGTCCCATCCAAGATGTACCTCTTCACCAAAAGATGTGACCATTGACATTTCTGTCGACATTTCCATTGACAATTCCATTAACATTTCTGTCGGCATTTCCATTCACTTTTAGCAACAATTCCGTTCACTTCCAGCAACACTTCCGTTCACTTCTAGCAACAATTCCATTTACTTCTGGCAACAATTCTGTTTGACATTTCCATTCATATCTGTTACAATTCCTTTGACATCAATGACAATTATTCCAACAATTTTCCAGTCTCAATTTTTGTTTGAATCAAGTATGTGAACTCTTGAAATATTATTTCAATAGGAATAATTTCTTGAGAATCATCTTTAACATGGCAAGGAAATTCTCCAATCTTATATGTAAGGTCTAGCCCCTTATTAGTGCACATATCTTCTGCTTTTTCAATATCCATGATTAAATTCTTGAGAACTTCCTTCTTATTCTTCATTACCTCTATGTATTTTATGAACACTTTCCTATTTGGAATGACCTTCTATTCAACCAAGAGTTCCATCTTGAACTAGTATAGCTGAGTCCATGTGTGAATATATTATTTAGTTAACTGAAAGTCTTGAGTGAGTGTCTTAAGTTTTTGCTGAATTTCTATTTTCACTTCACTCAAGTTTTCAAAAATTAAATGACAGAATGTAACCATTAAGTACCTTGCATTAGCAATCTTTCAATCCAAGCACTAACAACTTGACCTTAAGAACCAAGATTTTCTATCTATTGAATTGTATTTTTAGTGGACTTGCTACTAATAGGTTATGTTGGCTCAGATGATTATGTGATATTTAGTACAACTGAAGTCAATTGTTCTACTTGTACCTTGAGTTGATCTCAAATTTTCTTATCCTTGTCGTATCTCTCAATCAAGGATGTCATTGCCACCTAAAAATCTTCCTTTACACTTTCATGAGGTTTCTTCCCAAGATCAATTCATCCTAATGCATACTCAGATGCTTGGATATCCTTAATATTTCTATCTTTGGGAGGCACTGCAACCTCAACATACATGTGTCCAAATTCAAAAACTACTCTTGATATTGTTTTAGCCTTCTTTATTGTTTTTGGTTTTACCAACATAAGTTGACCAAAGTAAAAATCATCAGGGGACACAGCTTTCTTATTTCTCTTGGGTGTTTGAGTCATGAGCTGAGGAGAAAGAGTTGATGAATCTTCTTACACATATGATACTAAGGACTAGGATGTTTGGGGAAGATTAATAGTTTAAGAAGTGGGTGGAATGGAAGGTGGGATGGTGGCATCCAATAATGAAATGGATACCAATGAAAGAGTGGTTATGAAGGGTGGAGTTTGTGTTTTTATAGCGAGCACTTTGGTTCTAATTGGTAAATTTGATATGGGAGTGGATGAGATCTGTATTTCTAATTTGGATGATGAGGTGGACATGTACTTGTCTATGTCTTGTTGGGTAAAATATAAATTGGTGGGAGATCCTAATGACTTAGAAGGACTAGGTAAATTTGAAAGGGAATCAAAATATTGATCTAAAGTGCCTTGTGAAGGGACTTAGAAAAGTATGGCACTGGTAGGTGAAGGAGGGGAGGAAAGAATAGTCTAGGGAGGAATGGTACAAACAATTGGCATAGTTTGGAGTAACAAGGGGAAGAATGGAAGAATCTACATGTGAAGTTATCATTTATGAAGTTTAAACTTGAAAAATCTTTGGTTGTGAGGCCACTAGCTATGAAGGCTATTGAGTCACTAGTTGAGGTGGTTGTGAAGTGACTAGTTGAGGTGATGCTTCACTTATGACTAGATTTTCCTCCTCTACTTGAACACTTTTCTCTATATTAGCTTCTTTGCCTTTTATTTTGCCTTTACTTTTGAACACAAACCTTAGATTTTGTGTAGAGTTGGAGGCATCTTCCTTACTTTTTTCTTAGTTCTTCTCACTTCTTAGCAGTGTCTTCATCATATTCTTCCTTAGATCTACTTTTGAACTGCTTCAACTTAATACATTTTAATTCCAACCAATCATTATTCTTTGTGAGAACAAGTTGAAATCTATCTCTAATAGAAGTGGATTCCTTTATAGACTATTGAATTGGAGGGAGAGGAGTGGAAGCAATCTGATTACCCTCATATTGGTTTATTACATTATCATCATCTAAAAATTCCTCTAAAATATCAGCCAACTTCAAATTGATAATTTGATCAATGGTGACATGGTTGTAATCTAGCTTTCTCACATATTCATTAGTCCTACACTCTACCCAAATGTCTTCAATCTTGTGTACATGAGTATAGTATCCTTTTAGGTTTTCCTTCATCATTTTTTACTCTTGGATCTCTTAATAGTGATCCATTGCATTTCATTTTCCATTGTCTTGGATTTTAGAGTGGTTGAAACTATATATCGGCCAATGCTAATTGGAAACTTGAAGCCTCACTTATGGGCATTTGACTATTTTTTATGCACACTCATAATTTGTCAGCACGTCTCCATCAAAATTAACTTATCACTTAGGTACTTGGGCAGCATATAAGCTTGTTCATCAAACCCCCCTACCTTGATGTAAGTGAAGGTTGGGAATTGAATAAAAATGCAACCAAACTTATTTATTATTTCCCATGTTGCATCTACAAATCTCTTTTTCTCAAGATCTTGATTGAAGATACAAATGAACTTGTAAATTAAGGCATCATTAACTCTCCTATAATGTTTTATGCTTTTTTGAGATTCAATTATAGGTAATGTTCATGTACAAGAACCGTCTTCCTCTCACCAACACTGATTAATCCTACGAAATATTTCATGCTAGTTGTAGCATTTAAAAAATAAGAAATTATATAGAATTTTAGAGAAGAGGTCACCTTAAAGAGTTGGTGACATAGGGCATCACTAATTTACTTCCCCTAGAATATTCTCTATTTATAGTTCTTGATAACAAAAATATAGTGATACATCCATTTTTGGAAGACATTTGATGTTGGCAATCCCTTGACTCTACTTAGGAGGGTGATTAAATCCCCTACTTCTTCTAAGAAATCACTAGATAAAAGTACTTGGGCCATCTTACAATGGAATGTTGAGGAGTTTTGAGCTAGTGAGAATTGATGTGTTTTTTGCACTTGTAATAATTCTTATCATATTACTCTTGGGCTGAGTTCATAGTTATATCTCAATATTCCTCAATATCAGAGAGATGAAAGATTTTATTAAGGTATCCTTCATCGATCTAAATTTTCACCTTTCCATTTGTATCCTTGACTGATTTGGTTTAATTGTCAAACTATGTAGCAACTATCAAGATGAACTCTGGATCTTGTACTAATATAAGAAAAGCAATTGCCAAATAAATCTCACTATTTAGGATAGCTTGCATATGCTGTGTAATGGGGTCCTTGCCAAGCCTATATAAGATTTCAGCCATATCAACATGACCCATCTCTATATCTTTAATTTGGTCTACATTTGATTTGACCATAGATGTCTGAAACACACCTTGAAACTTTTACTTCATTGATTTCTTGGTAGGGGAATCCTCTAACATTGATCAAGTGACTACAAGGGGGAATGTCAATACTCCAAAGTTAGCATTTTTCATTTATCTTAGAGAAAATGTAAGAGCGATAAAAATCTATGCTTTTATATGGGATAGGAATAAAGCTATGTATTTTAGATAATTTTCTCCAAAATACATAGAGTTTGAAGGCTTTGGGTGAAATTTAGAGAAAATCTCTAAACTACACCAAATGGGTATTTCTTCTTGGGTACAGATCAGAGAATTTTCTATGACTTGCACCAAAGGTGTTGTTAGTCTAGATGTAGGTTAGAGAATTTTCTTTGATCTACACCGATTATGCTTGGTTTGGTGCACATCAAGAAAAATTCTTTGAAGTGCACCATGGGGTTAGTTACATGCACTTCAGATAATTTTCTCTAAGGTGCATGGGGAAAAAGATGGTCAAAGGGTGCACTTCAAAGAAAAATCTCTAAAGTGCACTGAAGAGTTGGCTAAGTGCTCATAGAAATGGGAAAAGGGAGGAAATGATATAAGGGTGAACTTCAGATAATTTTCTCTAAAGTGCACCTTTGGAAAGGTGAGAAAAAAGGGGTGTACCTCAGAGAAAAATCTCTAAAGTGCACCTAAACTAAAAAATGGATAAGTGCACATCATAGAATTTTCTCTAAAGTGCACCCTTGGGGAGATGGTTTGGTTAAAGTGTTGTGCAAAGAATAAACTTCAAAGAACACATGGGTAACATCTAGGGTTTTTTAGGTTTGGGTAAAAATCAAGGTCAACAATGTTAGGGTTTTGTAAAGCAAACAGAGATCAAGGCAAGAGGAAATATGGGGATCCAATAATGCATGATTTACTTGAAATTTTAAAATAAAATTAAAGAATTCACAAACCTAGGGTATAAAAAGGAAGAGAAAGTAAACCAAAATTAAGCTTACCTATGATCCAAAATGGAGGGAGATTATAGATGAACTAAGATAATTGATCACTACAATCGGTGAAAAAGGATGCAAGTCATCACAAAAATGATGGAGGAGCATACAGGCATGAAAATAGTGAGAGAAAGATTAAGTAGTGGTAAAAATAAAAATTATGAGGTTTACTATATATAAAAGAGGTAATTAATGTGTATTAATTACCAGAGTGGTGGGCCCATGTGTAGGGTCAAGAAAATTATTTGACCTTGCATATGTAGTGGCAGAAAATTTCTCCATTATTGCATGTTGGGGTATAGTCCAAAGAAAATTCTCTAGATTGCACCATTTTGAACTTGGTGTTGTCTAGAGAAAATTCTCTAAACTGCATGAGGTTGAAAAAACCCCCAAAAAACTAACTTTTGGAGAAAAAAATAAATGCAATGAGGTAGTGATTAGCCTCATTTTACGTGCTTAGAGCTCATGGTCTAAGAAATAGACAAGTTTCATAACAGTTATCCCATGAATTGAGCTTTCTAAATTAAATAATAGCACCTTTTACATCTTTCAAAAACTTATTGTAAGTGCATAAAGTGATCTTCCCTATTTTTAGTAAAAATTTTAAGATCATCCATATATATGAAAATACACTTACCAATTAAGACTTGGAAGGCATGGTCCATATCCCTTTGAAAATTAGCTCTTGCATTGATTAACCCAAATGGAATTATTTATTAAGCATATTAGTGTAGGTTTTTATTTTTCCCTATTTTTTAATTAGGGAAATTGTATTTCTTGTGCATACATGGATTTTTTCTACATTTTTGGGATAGGCTAGCTTATGTGGAGGTGTGTGTCATAGATGTGTCATAGGTGTCATAAGAATGTCATAAGTAACTCCCTTGATGGGAGTTACTTCTCTATTCTTAGCACCTTGTCACCACTTTTCATGGAGGAGTTACAGTCTATTCTTGGGGTGCCTTGTCCACCTTTTATGGAGGAGTTACTTACGTACTCTCCTATATGTATTCCTCACTTTGGCCATCTCATGTTAATCATATTTTGGTTTTCTCCATTTTGTCTTGTGCAATTTATCTTCTTGTGTTATTTTCAAATTGCTTTAGCATCTATGTGGTGTGCACTTGCTTCATCTCATGTGATCATGTCTCCCTTGCACTCACATTATCCAAATTCTGGCAACAACTCCGATATGGTATCAGAGCAAGAACGGTAATCGTGTGTCTGGTTATGCTTTTAGTTTATTTTGAAATCAAGAGGAGTGGAGTTCTCTTTATTTTTTATTTCTAGATCTGATCTAAAATATAATATATATATATATATATATATATATCATTTCTAGTATCATTTTCTTGGGAATCCTTGGCCTTTGGGTGTCTTGGTTGTCTTCACTTCAGTGGTTGCTTTAGCAATTAGCTTGGGCACCATTGTTGAGTACAGGGAGCAGAGGGAGGAGCAACAACTCCACACAGCAGTCCTTCCAGCCTGAAATAGCATGCCAACTTTCTACAATGCCCAGCATCTTTCTATAACCACGCCATCAACTGTATGGCATCCAGCTTGCTATGGCACAGATTTTCTCATGGCGCATCCTTTTTACAGTCCACGTTAAACTTCTGGTCTGCACCATGCCATCAGCACTCCACGCCAAACTTTTGGTCTGTGCCAACTTCTGTTGTTATCCTTCAGTTCTACCATGCCACAGTCCTTTCTCCAACAAGGTGCCATCAGCCATATGGCGTCCAGCACAGGGCTGTTGTTTCTCTTTTGTTTTTTCTGAGCAAAATATGGACTGTGTTTGTTTTTGGAGCCCCTTCCTTGCTTGGCATCCCATGTGGCACCCCTTGGACACTTGGTAATCCTTAATTTTGTCTATGCTTTATCTATTTTTAGTTTAAAATTGACTTGTAAAACAAAAATCAGTCAATTTGACTGAATATTTAGTTTTTTAGATAGTTTTGTAATTTGGGGGTTTTCATTTAAAACTTGTATCTTCAACCTACGAAGATGAAGGGTGAGGCCCGGGTTAGCAAGAGGCCAATTCCCCCTCACACAAACCTCCTTTAGATTCCTCATTCTGTGCTGAATCCAATGAGTGGTTAGAAGGCCACTTTCTCTCTCATAACAGGGATTTTTTTAATGTTTTAGTGTTTTTTTTGCAAAAACATTAGTTTACGAGAAAATTGAACCTTTAATATCTTGCAAACGGTAGCTCAGATTTGGGTGCCATTTTTTTCAAAAGTGTTTTTAGTTTAATTACCCACAACATAGGCTTGTTATTTGTCAAAAATGCACTAGTTTATAAAGTGCCTAAAATTTGGGTCTCCCGAGATGTATTTTTGACTAAGTCCGACATCTTGTTTGCTTAAGTCTTGCACTGATTGCTTTAAGATGCATTCTCAGCTGAGCCTGACATCTTTTGAGCATGCACTTACATATTTGGGGGGGCTCAATATTTTAGGGGGTGTGATTGCTTTTCACAACTTGCAAATCTTTATTTTCATTCTCTTTTTTGCATAATTTCACAACTTGTAATCAACACAACTTCACCTAAATTCAGCTAAAAATAGATTATTTTCAACTTAAACCCCTAAAACCCTTTAACTATCATGAATGGAAGGTTAAAATGTCAATCATTCTTAGAAGCAAAGGGTTATATAAGATCACCATGGGTACTGAAGTAGATTTCAACACTGATGCTGAAAAGGTCAAGTGGTACAACTATAGTGATGAAGCCTATAAATTATTGAGCTTGTCTATGTCTCCAAAACTTCTCTTCCATTTAGAATCCTCCAAGACTCCCAATGACATATGAGACACCTTAGAAAACTTATTTAGGAAGCTTGATGAGATGAGAGGTCATGAGCTCAAAAATAAACTCATAAGTCTAAGTCCTAGCAACTTTGACACCCTACAGGACTTCTTCACTAAGTTTAAGGCCCTTAGATTGCAATTTAAAGAATGCAGGATAGAGAAGAAAGATGATAAACTCATACTTTATATTCTCACAAAGTTAGGTCTAAGCTATTCAGTCTTTGTCTCCACTTTCCATGCCACAAAAAGTGCCCTTGGCACTACATGGAAAATGCCTTCTTTGGATTCATTCATTGCCGACTTGACTAGGGAGCAAGATAAGCTAATTCAAATGGGCATAATGAATTCTACTCAACCCCAAGCTTTGATAGCTATAAATGGTAAGGATAAGACTTCAACAAAGGAGAAGAAGAAAAAGAACAAGGATCAGGAGAAGAAGAAAGAAAACAACAATCCTGCCAAAAACAACACTGAGTCTTCATCCTCCAATGCTAAACCTAAGAAGGAGAAGGTTAAGTGTGCCTATTTTAAAAAGATAGGGCATGATGAACACAAATACATGAAAAAACAAATAGATCACTTAACTCATCTTCTAGAGAAGAATAACATAAGTGTTCCAGAGTCCATCAAGCAGAATTCATCTACCCAAGATCCTACCAAGGCAAAAGGCAAGGTTAAGGAGAAAGAAAAGGGCAAGGCCCTTGTAGCTACTACAGCTTCTACATCATCATGGGTAATTGATTTGGGTGCTTCTCACCACATGGGCTCTTCACTAGTTGAGTTTTTATCTTTAGAGCCTTGTAGCATGACTTTAATTAGTTTGGGTGATGACACATCAGTTTCTATTATAGGGAGAGGGTCAGTTGAAATGGAAGGAGGAACATTCAATAATGTTCTAAGTGTTCCTTCTCTTTTAATGAATCTCTTATCAGTGTACCAAATCACTCACATTGGTTGGGGCATGAGAGTTGAGTTTTCACCAGATTTAGTGGCTATCAGGGAGTTGCATAGTGATATTACAGTGGCAGTGGGTAAGGCAGATCACCAAGCTAGGTTATACACCTCACATTTTGCATCAGATTCTTCTCTAACAGCATTACTAACTCATTCAGATAGAGTTAGCAAATTATGGCATGAGTGGTTTGGCCACCTTAACTACTGCTACCTTGAGTAACTTTGCAAAAATGACATGGTCATTGGCTTGCCTCGTGTCCAATTCTCAAAAGGACTTTGTGAGGGGTGTTCCTTTGGGAAGCATCCCGAAGCAAAATTTGACAAAGGCAAATCTTGGAGGGCTTCACAACCATTGGAGTTAGTCCATAGTGATGTATTGGGACCCTTTCCCAAACCATCTTTCATAAGGGCCAAGTACATCCTCACTTTCATTGATGATTTCTCTAGGTACACTTGGATATATTTTTTCAAACAAAAGTCTGAAGTGTTTGAAAATTTTCTAGACTTTAAGGCTCCTGTTGAGAAACAGAGTGAGAAATCCATCAAGGTTCTTTGAACTGATAATGGAGGGGAGTATGTCAGCAACAGGTTTGAGTAGTTTTACACCATAGAGGGGATTAATTTGCAGCACACAGTCACTTACAGTCCTTCATAGAATGGGGTTGCAGAACGCAAGAATAGGTTCTTGAAAGAGATGGGTAGTTGTATGACTCACTCTAAATCCTTAGCACCATAGTACTGGGTTGAAGCCATCAATTGTGCTTACTACATTCAAAATAGGGTTCCTCACAAAGCTTTAAAAGGGATAACACCCTTTGAAGCTTGGCATAAAAGGAAACCTGATGTTGAGCACCTTAGAGTTTTTGAATCCCCAGCCATGGCCCACATTCTAAAGAAGAAATGCAAAGCTATGGAACAATAGTCCAAGCCTTGCATCTTTGTAGGATATTTGGATGGTATTAAGAGATATCACCTTCTAGATCTAGTCACTCATGAGTCGATCATCAAGAGAAGTGTCCATTTTTAAGAGAGTCCTAGGGACTCAACACTTGACACTTCTTCTCCCTCATCAGATCTACTTCTTCATGATGATTCCTCATCAAATTTAGATCAGCCACAGTAGGTTCTTGAGACAGAGACATCTTCTTCTTCTTTGAGTTCAGACAGTGAGGACAGTGATGTAGAGTCATCCACCTCTAGTCAGTCAGAGGATGATGAGTTAGCACCTGACTCTCCCACTTCCTGGCCACTTTGGGCTAGATAGACACTTGATAGTGCTAGCACTTGGGCAAGAGATATCATAGATGATAGATGTACTAAGGGGGATTTTTAGAGAGATCCACATGCCTTCTTTGCTTTAGTTTTAGATCCATAAACTTTTTGAGAGGCATTGGGGGTACCTGAGTGGGATAATGCTATGGAGGAAGAATATTCTTCCTTAATCAAAAATCACACTTGGGATTTGAATTCACTTCCTAAGGGAAGAAAGATGGTTCAAGGTGGATATATCAAACCAAGTTTGCAACAGATGGGTCGATTGATAAGTACAAGGCATGATTGGTCACCAAGGGTTTCTCACAGTTGGCAAGCATTGACTACTCAGAGACCTTTGCACCTATTGCAAAGATGACTTCTATCTGACTCACCTTGGCTATTGCCACAGCACATGGTTGGGATGTGCATCAGATGGATGTGAAGAGTGCCTTTCTTCACAGAGACCTAGAGGAGGAGATATACATGGAGCAGCCACCAAGATTTATTCAAGATTCTTCCTTAGTATACAGACTTAGGAAATCTATCTATGGCCTCAAACAGGCCTCTCAAGCTTGGTATGCCAAGATGGATTCCTTCCTTCTCATAGCGGGTTTCACTAGGTGCCATTCTAATCCCAATGTCTACTTCTTACATCAAGATGATTTGCTCTTGATTTTGGTTCTATATGTTGATGACCTTTTGATCACCAGTAGTTCTTCATCAGCTATTATAGCGGTGAAGGCATCTCTTCATGATTGATTTGACATGACAGACTTGGGTTTATTGCACTACTTCCTTGGCATCGAGATCTCATAATCAGATTTAGGGATTTCTCTTACATGGCCTAAGTATGCTCTTGACTTATTGGCTCAGTTTCACATGGCTGATTGTAAGCTATCTCTGACTCCCTTTCTATCAGGAGTCAACCTTGAGGCTAATTATTCTTCACCATTGGTTGATGCCACTTGGTATCGACAACTTGTTGGTAGTCTCATCTACTTGACTCACACTAGGCCTGACATATCATATATAGTCAGACTTGTCTCCAGATTCATGCAAGAACCTCATGAGCTACATTGGAAAGCAACTAAGAGGATCTTGCATTACATACAAGGTTCACATAGATACGAGATTCATTACAGATTTGGCATAGAGGTTGACTTGGTTGTATATATAGATTTAGACTAGGATAGTGATTCATAGACTCACAAGTCCACTTTTGGTTACAGTTTCTCTCTAGGTTCTGGTCGTATCAGTTGGTCTAGCAAGAAGCATAATGTTATTGCTATATCATCCACAAAAGTAGAGTATAGGGGAGCTGTTAATGTAGCTACTGAGGCTATTTGGCTTCAAGGGATACTTTTTAAGTTTGGAATTCCTATCAAGCAGCCCACCATCATTTATTGTGACAACTAGAGTACCATTTAGATTTGCAAAAATCCAATTTAGCACCAACGGACCAAGCACATAGAGATTCACATGCATTTCATTTAGGAGCTAATTCATAGTCAGGTCATTGACTTGATATTTTGCCAGTCTTTAGAGTAGGTTGCAGACATCTTCACCAAACCTTTCACTAAGATCAAGTTCATTCATCTACGAGCTCTTCTTGGGGTGTGGTCTACATCTGCAGTAGCATCATCTTTAGGGGGCCCACTAGCCTCTTCTTTCTTTTATGTCTCTCTTTTGGGGGGGAGATTTTTCCTACAGGTTTTTTCCTTTTCTCTATCTTATGGGAGATTGCATTTGTACATGGGTACCTCATCAGGCCTAGTTGTTGAGACCCATTTTATATTTCCACACTACCCACCTAAGTTGCGCTTACGGGGGGTATTAGTGTAGCCTTATTTTTTAATTAGGGAAATTGTATTTCTTGTGCATACATGGAGTTTTCATAAATTTGTGGGATAGGCTAGCTTATGTGGAGGTGTGTGTCATAGATGTGTCATAGGTGTCATAAGAATGTCATAAGTAACTCCCTTGAAGGGAGTTACTTCTCTATTCTTGGCACCTTGTCACCACTTTTCATGGAGGAGTTAAAGTCTATTCTTGGGGTGCCTTGTCCACCTTTTGTGGAGGAGTTACTTACGTACTCTCTTATATGTATTCCTCACTTTGGCCATCTCATGTTAATTAGATTTTGGTTTTCTCCATTTTTTCTTGTGCAATTTATCTTCTTGTGTTATTTTCAAATTGCTTTAGCATCTATGTGGTGTGCACTTACTTCATCTCATGTGATCACATCTCCATTGCACTCACATTATCTAGATTCTGGCAACAACTTCGATAAAGCAAAGGTCCCCCACTTGGTTGTGAATGTTGTTTTCATCCTATCTTCCCTATCAACCAACACCTAGTTGTAACCTAAAAAGCCATCAAGAAAAGACATCATAGTTAAACTAAAAACAACTTGAATCACCTGGTCAAGAGAAGGAAGAGGATAGTTATCCTTTTTAGATGCTTTGTTTAAATTCTTAAATTTGATTCATAGTCTAACCTCACCATTCTTCTTCCTTACTAGCACCAAATTAGCCACCCAAGTAGAATGCCTAATGGGAAACATAATTCTAGCATCGAATAATCTCTTGACCTCTTTAAAGATCATTGGTTATAGGATAGAATTCATAGGTCTTTGTTTTTGTCTAAGGGCTTACAACTTTCTTTAAGGGGTATAGTATGGGTGATGACCCTTGGATCAAATATCTTTAGGTCATCACAGGACCAAGCTTTGACATCCTTATACCTGGTTAGCAATTGTTTGGCCTTCTTATTCTCAATATTGGTGTAAGATTTTCCCATGTTCACCAATTAGAGTTGATCTTAGCAACCAAGATCCATTGCATTATAGTCCTTCCCACTTACTTTGGGAATATTGGGAACCTCAACCAGTTTATCTTGGTTAAATAGCCTCTCTAAGGCAATCATGCCTTTGGGTATTTTATTCTCATTCAATTGAATGACCTTACCATCAAATTTGTCCTCCCTAAGTGCATTTTCATCAGTCTCATCAATGATTTGAGCCTCAAATACTCCAAAATTATTTTTGAAATCTAATATATATTGATCCTCACTAAAGACCTAAAAATGGTTCACATTTTCAAGGACTGAAGGATAAGGTATCAACTCAATACTAAATTTGGGTGAGTCCTCGTAGGGCATGAGATTGGATATAGTTGATGCTAACTCATCAGCACCTTATTTCTCCTCTCTAGGGATGGAGATAATGTTAAAGGCATAAAAAGACTCAATAAGATCCCATAACTTGAACTTATACCTCTTAAGGTATGAGAGCTTGCATTTATATTTGTTGCTTACTTGGTTGACCATTAGTTCTGAATTCCCATAGACCAGTAGTTCTTTGACTTTATTATTTATATAAAATTGTAAGCCTAGGATAAGGGCCTCATATTCATAAATATTATTAATACAATGGAATTGGATCCTATAGGAAGCATGGTATCCTTTACCACTAGGATCAATTAGGACAACACCAACTCCAAATCTAGCCTTACACTTGGTATCATCAAAATGTAGCTTCCATAGTCTAGGAATATCATGAGTAATTTTATGATCACATACCTTTGTAGCCTCTAGGGTGAAAATCCCTAAGTCTAAGTTAATAATGTTAACCCTCTCATTCATAGCATTATACTCACTGATCATGTGTTTCATCCTTAGCTCTCTCTCAACCCTAATCTGATTAAGAATTCCCTTCCAAGGTAGCCACAAATGTGAGCAATATATGGACATGTAGTAATTCAGAGTCTTGGTCCATTCCCTACTTAACAAGATCCCATAAAGATCAAGAATATCAACAGCTTGAATATCAATAAACTATTGCACCCTAGGCTCACAAGCTAACTACATTTTAACATTAAATAACTCCCCAACAACCTTAACTCTAGATTTGTCTAATTGGGTGACAACCCTATCAGAGTTTATAAGATTCAAGCCAAGTTGTTTACAAATACCTATCGACATGATATTGGTAGATGCTCTAGAATGTAATAATAAATTATGAAAATTCTTCACAAACATTCTGACAATGAGCAAAAAAGGAGGAGACTCTACCTTAGCTTTGTGTATGATCACATTAGCATGGTCGGCCTTGGGTGGTTTGTTAGATTTCTTTGATAGAGATTCTAGAAAGAGGTCCCTTTGCTCTATGATCTATGTCAATTCATGCAAAGTGATGTTAGACTTTATTTTATTCATATCCTCAATAATTTTATATCCAATTTTATTAGAAGAACAATGAATGTCAATGTTGGGTTTAGAGGTACTCCCTTTAGGTGTCTCTAGATTATTGCTTGAAGAAGTGTCTAGAGGAGTTTTGAAGTTATTTGGAGGCATTAAGGTAGTTAAAGGTTACCTCTTCTCTCTATTACTCAAGGGATACATATTCTTCAAGAATTTTTGGAAGCCTGGATCTCTTTAGGGATCTCATTAGGTTCCTTTTCCTCTTGAAAAGGAAAATCAAAATTCTCCATCATTTAGGCTTGATCAGATGATTTGGATCCTGAGGTACTGTATCACTATCCTTGTTAGGTACCACTTCAAATGTGTCTAATTCTTCTTGAAAAGCCTCAAAATCCTTGAAAAATTATATACAATCAATCTTACCATGCTTGGCTGTAAAATGTTCTCTACAATAATTGAGTAATACCATATCAGTAAGATTAATGTCCATAGTCTTATTGCTAGAAGATGGTTCATTAGCCTTGTTATTATGGAAACTATCATTCTCAAATATATTGTTTGGCCTATTAAACCTTTGAAATAAGAAGTTCTTACTAGAGTTTTCTCCAATATTGCCTACTTATTTCTGTAGTTGAAGGAAATTAATGCTTATTTTTTAGACCATCTTCAAAATAGACTCATTCTCATTGTTAGGATTTTTAGAATTGTGCACCTGATTATTGTTAGTAGATGGTATTAAAGCTCATTGATCATTTGAATTGAATCCATTAGTAAGATGATTCAAGAATCCTAAGTTCTGATTGGGAGCAATGTGACTTAAGGGTAATTGATTTAGATTTGGAAGTTGGTACAAGGCTAGAATATTTTAGTTGTTATTGGGGAATATGTTCAAAATGGGCATATGTAGGTTGATGTTTGGAAAAAAATAGGCCATTTTTCCTTAGGGATGCATTTGATCATTGATGATCATTGATTCAAAATAAGCATTGACTAATGAAGTTATAGCTAGAATAGATCTCTTTAAAAATATAAAGGTCATGGGATCTACTACATCTTTGTAGATTTATAAAGCTAAAAAATTATCGGTATTATAAGGTTCTATGGTCTTGCTATATATTTTATGAAACATAGTATTAAAAGACCTTATGGGCTCACTTACATCCCTCTTGATGGTGGCAAAATGATGGTAGATGACACATGGATTGATAATTTTACCAAATTTATCTATGAAAACATTAGTAAAACCATCCTAAATAGTGATATAATTGTCAAGAAAGTTCAAAAACCATTCATAAGAAGCATCTTTAAAGGTAAAGGGGAATAACCTACATAACCTATAAGCTACAACTTTATACACAACATTTAGTAACCTTAAAGCAACCTTGAAAGACTTATTATGTTCTTCAGTTGTCACTATACTAGTTAGACTAAATGTAGGAATATATTTCTCAAGGTTATATGGGAGATCATGTACCACACCTAGCACATTGATATAAGAGTCTCCCAACCAAGCCATACCTAGACAAAGGTTGAAGGCAAAGGCACTTTGAAGAGGTGAAGTTGGCAAATATTTGGATCTCCTGCATCTACCTTTATCATGCTTGGCTCTTCTATGAACCTTAAGTTCAAGTAAAGGTTCCCTTATTTCTAAGTGTGATTTGGTTTGAATACTTGACAATTTAAGCTTGAATATTGATGATCCTATTTTAAATGTGATGTATCAAGCTAATCTTTATAAATAACAAGGATTAAACATGTACATTAAACTCATTTTTCAAAGATTGTATAAATAATAGTAAATAACATTGATCTTTGCCTAAGATAACTCAAATATGTGTCTAATTATGTAAATATGATCTATCTTTATAATTTAAAGTCAAATAAGCCTAGATCTATGAAAGATATGACAACTTTTGGTCAATACAAACTGTCCTAACCTCAAATATTGTGGATTTTCAAAGTTTAAGCTAAATTTAGCAAAACCAAGCATCATAACTCAAATAAATTTGATCTCTAAGGAAGCACAAATATATGTCAAAGACTACAAATATAAATTATCTTTAAACTTTTAAGTAAAGTTTTACTCAAAATCACAAGGATAGCATCAATCTTAGATCAAAACAGACTAAGATAAGCAAATATCCAACTAATTTATAGAGATTGACCCTCCTTATATCACCAACAAGACTTTTGATGCCTTTATGTGTTCCAAATATATCCTTAGTGTTCAATAACACTTCTCATTTTATAATTATAGGAATTCAGAGCATGAGTAGTAGATTGTGGCAACTTAATGTTACCTATGGTGAAATAGCAATAAAACAATGTTTAACTATTCCCATAAATTTATATTAATTGATGGTTGGGAGACATCATGGTCTAATTCTCTATAAATTTTAAATATATATGCTAATTCTTAGTGAATTATGATAAAAATTTAAGCTACATACTAATATAGATGGATATTTATAATGAAATCTAAGCTACAGTGATCTGGTTAAAAGGAGCAAATAAGAAAAGTAAGGTAGAAAGAAAATGAGTGATTACTTATCGTAGCCTCAAACATTATGACAAAGCTTCAATTACAATTGAGTATGCATTCAAAACAATATATTTTTCAAAATAGCCTATGATCAAATTTCACTATACACCAAGCAAATTTTGAAGGATGATGTAAAGAATCATAAGTAAGAACTAGGTTTACTTTAAAGATTTACTTCTATAATAAAATAAAATTTGCACATCTGAATACAAATCAAAATAAAATGAAGCAAATCCAATATCCTCTAACTAATCTAGTATATGCACAAATTAGAAACCCTGTGATTAAAGATGCAAAATCAAAATTCAAAGAAACCATTCAAATTTAATACTTAGAATAAATAATTGAGAGAAAAGATATATTAATAATTGACACATCAAATTTAGAAAATATTTGTCAAATTCCTTAATAGTATTAATTACTCAAAGTACACAAATTTTCTCAAAGATCCCCCTCCTTTATAAGATGGTAATACATGCGTTTTATAAAAAGATAAGGTAGTACACTGGTCAGTTACAAGATACAACTGTACAAAAGATAAAGATAGTTGTCCTTCTTTAAAAATATATAAAATACATTTATTTCTCAAAATTGGACTAACCTAAAGGCAATATGCTAACAAACTAGCATATACCTTGCAAAATAATATTCCCTATTTCAAATATTACAATGTTTTTATAAAAAGGTAATATTAATTAGCTTGGTGGGCCCATTACCAAGAGACTCCCTTATTTCTCTTTAAAAAGTTCCATGGCCCTCTAATGTTGTTATTTGATAAGCTCTAGATCCATAGCTAGCTTTAGGATTCAAACCTCTTCTTGATTAGCTAGGTCATCAAGGTCCCTATCATCTCTAGCCATGGTTTCTTTTATGCTCCTAGCTTCTATAATCTTTTCCTTTGTTGTGAAGATCATGCCTAAAATCCTACCATTGTCACTACTTGATTTGCCTTAGATTTTTCCATTTACTTCATTCATCACTAAAGTGACTCTATTTTTGTACTCTACATCATCAATAATCCCCAGGGCTATAGTCTTGGTAGGATTAGCTAGCATAGTGCCCAAGAACTACTCAATCCTAGTGATCAATTCCTTGTCATCAACCAAGAGTATATCCAAATTCTTTTTCCATGCACTTAGACTCTAGATCTTGTCCACTATTATTCCCAATATGGCATTTAAGTGGGCCAGTCTAATAGATTTGAATTTAGGAATCTTATTCCTAATCAAAATGATAATGAAATCCTTTATCTTTGTCTCTACCTCCTGCCACTTTGTTATTAATCCCTTGGCCACCTCACCTTGTTGGTCTAAATCATCTTTCCTTATCCTTATTGATTTCAAATAATCAAACACATCAAATAATTATGTTTCAAACATGTTTATTATGGCATTAGGCACTGATAAAATGGCATGTGTCTCTACATTTTCCTTTTCCTTTTCTAAATTTTGAATCCTTTATTTCATTCCTCTAATTTCAACTTTGGCTTGAGCTAAATGAGCCTCAAGTAGGCTCTCAACATCTTCCTCATAGATAGGAACCTCGCCAAGTTTTTGCCCTCCAACTGGGGTTAAGCTTGTAAAGGGATCAACCTTTTGGAAAGTAAACTCCTCAATTCCTACCAAGGATTTTCTTGTTGTTACCCTTTCAAATCCAGTTGTCTTTGGATTGAACTGTATAGTGGTTGATGTCTCTATGAATTATGGAGGTTATGGGACCTCTATCCTTGTGGTAATTGATACTCCTAGAGCATCAATCTTTTTATCATTTGGGCCTGCAGTAGTCATAATTCTTCTTTCTTCTTATTCTTTCATTAGAGCCATCATCCATGGCTTGATTTCTTCATGTACATCAACATTGATGGATTGGGTCAAGGCCCAATAATGGGAGTGGGAAGGGACCTTCTATATCTTTCCATACATGAACCAATCAAGGATGATTGGTCTATAAATAGGGAACTCCTTAGTCAACAAGTTGATCTCACTTGTGGGATGAGTGAGGGTCAACTTTAGCCTCTTCCTTGATCCAAAAGGGACCAATGACAACTCCACCTTTTTCTTTTGTAGTTATGCCACTAGGACTATGTCAAGGGCTATTTCATTCCCTTTTTCTTGCTCAACTTCCTTTGCTTGAGATTGTGCTTCCTTACCCTGTGCTTCTTCTTCCTTAGAACCATAAGCTTTAGCAAGGTATTTGAGGTCAACATCTATTATTTCATCAAGATCAAGGGAAATAAACTCCAAGTGCTCAATTGGGGATGGTGGCCTCTAAGGGGGAGTTGAGGATGAAGGCCCTTCACCAAGTCTCTCCTCTAACTTCTCCTTACTAGTTCCCTGTACAATTTGTGCTTGGGGATGTGGGAGCTCCATCTAAGGTTGGTCTTGAGGTGGCCTAAAAGGTCCAAGTAATAAATGGTATTGAAGGGGATGCATCTACCATATGTCTCCTATTGGTTTGTTATCACTGGTCAGTTTATGTATAAGCTTGAGTCTAGTTCCCTTAAACCTAGCCAATACTTCCTCAAATTTATTGGCCTT
The DNA here is from genome assembly GCA_037957365.1 of Torreya grandis. NCBI lineage: Eukaryota > Viridiplantae > Streptophyta > Pinopsida > Cupressales > Taxaceae > Torreya > Torreya grandis. Next base: position 741,655 of record JARHVA010000216.1, on the reverse strand, counting down.
TATGTACAAGGTGTCATGAGGGCTCAATTCATGCTCATATACTAGTTTAGATAGTTGATTATTATTTAAATGTGGGCCCACTACATTCTTAGGATCCCATTATCTGAGAGCATCCAATTGAAATGAAAAAGAGTCCCTATACATGGACATGGTGTCCACCTTCTTCCAATCTTGTAAAATTATTCTTCCTATGGTCAAAAGAAAGGGATGAAGGAGACCCTTCCTTTCCTATTTACGAAATCCATCAACACCGTGAAGGAGTTGAGATGTAATTTCTTGTTCTACTAGCTTAGGAGGAATGTAGATAGGTAACCTATAGGGCTAGGTTAGAATTCTCTCAATTCTAATAACCATTTAATCTGGATAAAACCAAATATCACCCATCATCTCCACATAATTCTTGATCAAAAGGGGAAAAATGGGCATGGGAATCCTTATGATGGCCTCCATTAATGTAGGATAGACATAGTCAGTTATGAATTGCATGTGGCACCTATATTTGAAGATGTGTAGTTTTGAGTAGTGGTGGGAGATAGTGGTTATGCCCTTAGGAGACCAATTCTTGATTTTGGGGATTTTGGTGGAAGCTAACAAGGCATCTATAAAATATATCATCATGTAAAACTACTTTCTTATCTTCTTTTTTATTATAGTGAATTATTTTCCTAGGAAGACACTAGTCATCTCCCTGATTAGAGGGGTGAGCTTCTTATCTACCATAAAGTAGATGTAGGACACCTAGCTCTTTTTGACATAAGTGGTGACAAGGGTTCCAAATACTCTATTTAATAGGGTCATGATTACCATAATCCCTTCCTTAAACAAGACAATTGGGATCTTTCCCTCAAAATCCTAGAATGCATGGTTCCCTTGAAATAATCATGGTCTAAAGATGGTCTCTAGGTCATGCTTAATGGTCCATCCTTTAATTGTGGGTAGGTCCACATAGGGTTTTGTGAGCTTATAGTACCTCTCAAAGGCTAGTGTGGCAATGTGGGAAAATTTACTAGAGCTTCCCTCATGGATAATCCAATCACCATCAATTCTAAAATCAATGAAAATTAGAGCAAGGACATCAATGTAATAAAGTACCTCTAGTTTTGTAGTTTCATGGTGGAGGTCAGCTATTTAAACCACAACCTATTCATAGTAATTTTTTCTTACTATGGTAATCCTCTACTCCTTATTTTTGATGGGTTTCAACTCCTCTATGATCGAAAAGAGCTCAGACTAATTCTTGTTTTCATTGTTCTCATCTCTCAATTGATGTATTCAAGCTACCATGGCTTCGATGCTTATAAATTATTCACAATTGGGTTGAAAATGGTCTCTAGTTAGCTCTTTCACACTCAAAAAACACAATTAATCTTCTTCTAGATTCACTTGTAATCAATCTTAGTTTACTTAGGTTCTTTTTATGCAAGTTTAGGGATTCAAAGCTTTAATGGTGGTATTTCATTTAGAGTTCAGCTCATACATGCTTTGGATTTGATTTGGACCTTTGCCTTTATACATTTGTTTTTTGAGGCACACAAGAGCTCTTCTTTTATCATTTTCTACTTGCATGTCACTTATGTGGTATCAATCTAGAACCTTTTGCAACATTTTTCATAAATGCCTTTTGAAGCACTAGCTATTGGCATTTAAAAATGCCCTTTTATTTTGCACCATTAGATCAAAATATTGGATTAGTGTGAGTCATCAATTGTGATCTAGACTCTTACCTATTTATTGGCTCCCCTCATACTTATTCCCATGATTATGCCACTTAGCACCTCCATGGGCCTTTTGAGCTTTGGTACCCTTTTTAGTCACACTTTGAATGTGTATTCACCACACATTGAGCCCATAAGATATTGGAGTTCTATTGGAAATTCATCAACACCTTCATGTCATTGGATCATTCTCCTATGATGAAGCATGAGCCATAGGATTTGTGAATCTGCACAAGCCTTACATTAGCACATAGACATACAAGAACTTAGGCTAAAATATTTTTACCTAAGCCTATTTCATAGTAATAAACATAAATAGACTTAGGTTAAAGCATTTTATGCTAATTTTTAAATCAAAGAACGTAGGCAGGGACTTAGGTTCAAATACCTTAGAATAAAGTTCATTTTGTGCTTATTAAACATGAAATGAACTTTAGGATAAAGTGTTTATACCTAAGTCTCCTAGATCTATACAAAGGGGACTATGACTAAAATACTTATGTTAAGTCTATAAGACATGCTCAAAGGGGTCAAAATTATATAATGATCAAGTGCCACATAGGTTTTTATTATATTAATGAACACATTAAAACCTTAGTTTAAAAGCATTTGGGCTAAAAAAGACTTAGTATAAGTCTCTAGCCTAAGGAAAACATTCAGAGAAATGCAATGGAGACCTTAAGGTATAGGCTTAGACTAAATTGATTCCTACATAAATTTGGACCTATTAGACCATTTCAATGTTTGCAGTTCAAATATTTCAATCATTTAAACATCTTTCAAGGGTTTTTAGTCATCTACAAAGCAATTTATAGGCTTTTTAGCAACATTTTAGAGTCTATCTTAGTCCTGAACAAAATAGTTCATTACCTTAAATTTGATGGTCTCATGGACATCAAATACATCCTCATAAATGTCAAATGATGATTGTGCTAACATTAAATTTGGGTTAGACTTCTTGGACTCCCTTTAGAGTTTTGGCAAGAGGACATTTTTAAAGGTATTGCCAATTCTTTTAGTGAACTTGTGGCATTGGATAATGCTACAGCTACCAGAACCAAACTTCAAAGTTCCAGACTTTATGTTAAAGTGGCAGATCTGAATCATCTCCCAGAAAAAGTGGATCTAATATCCAAGCTTGGTAGAAAAAACTCAAGGAATTTTTTTTGAAGATTTGCCCAACTCTTGCTATGCTTGTAAGAAACAAGGGCATCTAGTCAAAAATTGTCCTTCCAAAAGTAAAATTCATCCTAGTAGTGTTTTGGATGGGAAAAAGACCAAGGTCCAGCAAAAGAAAGTATGGAAACCCAAAGAAGATCATCGATAAGAACAAAATAATAATGAAGATTCTAAAGCTCTACATGCTGAGGCAGATAAAGAGCCTTCTTTTGAAGATCCTAAAGCCCCACATGCTGAGGTGGATAAAGAGCTTTCTTTTGAGAAAGAAAATTTTGAGAAAGAAGGACATGGACTACAATCAGATACCATAATACCTATATAAAGAATAGATGATTTAACAGATCTATCAAAACAAATCATTTTCTATCAAAGGATAGAGGATCGATGGAGAGATGTAGATGACAAAATTATGCTAGAGGAAGGTGAATTCTTGGCTAAAGCTGGAAATAAATTAGAGGAGGGAGATTTTCTTTTTTCTCAGTCTAGGGAGATTCAGGTTGATAATGATTTCCCTTTGGATGAGCTTTCTGTGAATGATAATGGAGAAAACTTAAAGCATATTCTAAACCAAAGAAAAAGGGCTAAAAAAAAGACCAATACTAAGGGGGTAGAAACTAGAAGTAGCAAAAAAGATCAGCAAACTAAGGTGAAACATCTTGCTTCTACTCTGGATAAATCTAGAAAAAGAGATGAACAGCATTTTAAGGTGAAATCGGATGTTGGTTTTCAGCACAAACCTGGAAGAAGATCCATTAAGAAAACCAGAGAGCTAGAAAGTATGCAGAATATTGCTAATGGAAGGCAGGCAACTATTCTGGATTTTACCCCTAAAAAATAGATATTACATCATTACTTGGAATATTAGGGGGCTGAATATAAACTGGATATTGATGTTGTCCCTGTATAACCTAATTTTGATGCTACTATTTAGTAGGTTTCAATAATGCTTTTCCTGGTGCATGTTAATGCTTTATCTTTTTTGATTCTGTTAAAGGGTTTCGGGGTCCCTTCAAAACCTATTTTTACCTTAATCTAAAACATTAAATTTAGGCTTGTGAAGTTCTTAATTTTGATGGGATTAAAGTTGATGGTCATGTGGACATCAAATACATCTTCATAGGCATATAATAATGGTTGCATAAATGTCAAATTTAAACTCATCAAATTCCTATGTCTCAATGCGAGAGTGCCACTTGGCACCTTCACGGAGCCTCCTAAGATCTCAAACTCAGTTCACCTTGATGGATCAAAAAATATGATGAAGCAAGAGTCATCCAATCATGATCCAAGATCTTTCTTGTGATTGGTCCCTTCTATTATGTGAGCCCCTTTGCTTTTAATCTTTGAATGTGAGAGTGCCATGTGGTAACTTCACAGAGCCCCTAAAGCTTTTGAATTTCTAATGATGTCTTCACTTTGTCTGATCTCTGGTCCATGTTGAAATGAGAACCATTGATCATGATCTAAGAGCTCTAATTTTATTGGTTGGATAACTAATTTCTTAGATTTATTGGGATTTATTCTCATCATCTAATCAAAAGGCTGCTAGGAAATGTGGATCATTGGATCAGGTGAGTTGTATGTTTTTTAATTTAAGGCCCAGGCCTTCCTCTCTCTATTGGATCATTCCTTATGATGAAACATGGGCCATTTTATCTACAAAGAAGTCAGGACATTATATTTAGAACTTTCAGTAAAGTAAATGTTTAGGCTAAAGTGTTAAGGCTAAGGTCTCATTCATATTAATAAATACTTTAGGGTATTAGGATTAAAACTTTAGCCTAAAAGGCTAACAATGGGACCATGTTAGAAAATAAAAGGTACCCTACAAAACTAAATATTAGGCTTAGTTAAAAATAATAAAGAACTAACAAGGAAGATACGAAAGTGGACCAAACATATTTTAGGCTAAAGTTTTAATTATGTTAAAAAAACACAACCAAGCCTCAAATATGAAACTTGTGCACAAGTCTAAAATAATTTTAAAATAATCCCACCAATTAATTCCTACCAAATTCAAATTTGAACTGAGGTTTTGTGCCAAGGTTTTAGAACATGAATCCATGAGCAAGGATGTAATGAAACCTACAACTTAAAGACATGAAGACCAATCATTAACACTATTAGGTAAGCTTAAAACAAACCATAAATAAATAACTAATTTTGATAGAGTGGATGATCTTCAAATTTTTGAATAATATTCAAAATAGGCCATGTTTGCAAAGTTAGGATTTAAAACATCTCAAGGGTCCTAATTTTCAAAAAAATGGGGTATATTAACTTCAACAAGTTTCTTTTATTCTTAGAAGTGTTTTCTTAGTTAATTATTATGTTTTATCTTCTATTTTGTTTAGATTTGATCCTTTTCTTATTTTTTTGTCTTTTTCTAATTGCTTTATTTGCTCTAGGATTAGTTGTTTGCCTTGTTTATTAGTTTGTTTGTAGTTAATTTGCTCTTTTGCTTACATGTTTATTTCTCTCTCTTTCTCTTATCTATCTTTTTTATTTCTAATTTCTTTAGAATTAACTTGGAGAACATTTCAAGTAAGAACAAATATATTATCCAAATACATATATTATAGAATCAAATTTCTACTCTTCAAGAGACTATCTAACTCATAGGTTTTCTCTATCAGATAGAATAGATTACATATTCTTGTTTTAACTGATTCATGATTTGATAAATGGATTTTTGATTGTTATAATGGAATAGGTTATCTTGACAACTTTTTGATCATTTCATAGAATTTATAATAAAAAATCCCTCATGTCTTTAATATCTTAGATGAACCTTTAGAACCCCCATGATTAGTGATTTCAATTAGACCTTCGTGATAGGTGAAAGGGTTGATTCATTGGTGGTACAATTTCCATCATCAATAAATTTGGTTACTCCACTGGGGAAATCATTCAAAAATCTAAATTATTTTAAGTTTTGTTTTCTTCTTGCTAATGGTTATTATAGGTCAAAAACCTCCTATTATTTAACCTTTAATAGCTTTAGAAGATGATCAAGTTGATGTTGCTTTCAATCTAACATGTTATGCTTGATATAATCATCTTGAAGATCTTCATCAAGTTATAGAATTCATAAATCAAGAAGAAGATATTGTTTAATTTGAAATTAATTGGTATTTGAATATTACACGTGAGACTCAATGTTACATTTTGAACTTGAATAGGAGAATTTGAGAAGATAGAAATAGAGTTTTAGTTGCTAATTCTAGGCCTAGAACTCATTTTCTTTCTGATTCATTTCTATTTGATGATTTTATTGTACTTACTAAAATTGATTTGAAAAATATATAATTAGGTAAATAAATTTAGGTTCAAGATAATCACTCTTTTTAGGTAGAATCTACTTAAGCTTCCAATGGTAGATCAGTTAATGAGGAATCAACTGGTGGGAAATTAGTCACCCAAAAATCAATTAGTGGTAAATCAGCTAATGGGAAAACAGCTAGTAGTAGAACAAAGATTGGAGGATCTACTTCATGGGTTATAGAACAATAGAGATCAGGAAGAGCTCAAGAAAGGTAAAGATGAAGAAGAAGCTTAGCAAGAGTGTCAAAGAGCTATAGCACTATGGATTTTTACTAATCCAATCAATATTGAAAATCATCCTAGTAAGCTACCTTCTCTTAAGGGATTGAATATACTAAAAAAAATTGGTGCTGCTAGAAAATCTTGGGAAGATCACTTAGAAACCTTTAGACTAGTTTGTGCTACTCTTGGGATAACTAGTGAAAATATTTGCTTAAGAGTTTTTTTCCCAAACATTGGTTGAAAATCTTATCAAGCATTTGTTAGTATGTCTATTAAAGTTATTGATAACTAGAGAGATGTAGAAGAATGGTTAGAGTTGTTTTTTGGTAAACCCAAGGAAAATTTTGATTTAGTAAATGATCTTTCAAATATTTCATTAGATCCTAGTGAAACCATGTATCATTTTGTAGCTAGATTCATCAAACTTTGTCAAAAGATTCCAGGTGATCTTAGACCTTCAAAGAAATTATCAAGACTTTATCTTTGTAATGCCTTACCCTTGAAATACAAAATGGTTTTAGAAGATAAATATATTACTAAATATGATAAAACTATAAGATTTTATATTGAATATGAAAATAAACTTAAGCGTATAGGTTTCAAAGATAGATTTACTATAGTCTTAAATTCAGATAATGCAGGGATATTAAAAGCAATACTAAGTTTAGGCAATGAGTTGGTCATTGTTAAAAGGAAGCTAAATGATAAAAAAATTGCTTCATATAAAGTCATGAAAGATGATGATATTGCTTACTATTGCAATGTTTATGAACTTGATCATAATCCTGAAACATGTCAAGGTATTATTAAATTTAAAAAGTATCTTTTTCAAGGCAAAGATGAAATAACTAAAGATTTATCTTATAACATAAATACTCTTGATGATCCTTTAGAAAATAATAATATTTATGCTATAAATATTGTGAATAAAGATTATAATCCTCCACAAAATAATAAAATGGAAAATGATAAATCTGATTTAGATGATAAAGGTAAATGAGTTCAAAATAATGCAAATAATTCTAATGATAATGTTGTTCAAATAAATCCTTTTGCAACTGAATATAATAATACTCTATATCAGCATTATAAATCAAAGAATTTTAGAAAAACCGATGTTAAAACTTATAACATAATTAATGATTTGTCAACAATTAAAGCTATATTTTCTCTGTTATAGGCTACTAATATTTTAGGATAGTAAGATAAGATAAATGAAATAATAAAAAACCCAAGAGCTGATGTAAGTTTATAGGAGGAAAATAATTTTGAGCATATTTGTGTTCAACATTTTGACCTCCTTGTTGATTATATTCCTCCTTTATATGTCACAGTTAAGATTGGGAATAAAATAATTCATAATTGTATTTTATACATAGGTACTTCAAAGAATATCATTCCTAAATGCATTACAGATCAATCGAGTATTTCTTATGAAGTAGATAGTAGGAAACTTATTGGTTTTGATGCTAAACAAATTAAGTGTTATGGCAAGTTTCATGACATAGTTAATAAAATTATGCAGGATGAATGAATTATATGTATGACTAATATTCAAGTCTTAGATATTCTTAGTAATTATTAAATTTTATTAGGAAGGGATTTGTCTAAAGCCACTAGATCTTTTGTTGGAAAAGATATAACTTGGGTTCTTATTAATAATGAGATTGCATTTATTAAGAGGGAAGATTTTTTTGGTACTCCAATTGAATCACCTTATTCATCTAATGTTTCTTACATTAAAATTGGTATTGGAACTTATGAATTGTTGAATGTAGAGGAACCAAAAAATCAGCATGAAAAAATATTTAAAAGAAACATTTAATGGTCTCTCTACTTTGATGGAGCTTGCTCTCAATAAGGTAGTGTTATTGTAATTATCTCATATCTCATGTTGGTAAAATATCTCATTATGCTTTCAAATTCTCTTTTCAAAACACTAATAATACAATAGAATTTAAAGCAATATGTTTAGGATTAAAAAAATCCATAGAGTTGAATATTAAACATTTAGAAGTTTTTGGAGATTTAGAGCTAGTAGTAAGACAAGTTCTCAAGATTTATAAGACCAATCAAACTCATTTGCATCATTATACACAAAAAGTTTGGTCATTAATTGAATAATTTAAATCTTTCAATATCATGCATATTCTTAGATAACACAATGTAAGGGTTGATAAGCTTGCACGTTATGCTTTTAATCTAATTTTGAGTGAAATTGAACCCACTATTAATTTTTATTTAGTTGAACTTTTGCCTCCTAAGATTCTTGATTTTAATGATAGTTGGATTATAGAGAATAGAAAAAAGTTGTCCCTATTATCCCAAGAAGAAGAACTTATTTAAAAATAAGAAAGGTCTATACATAAGAGAAGATAGTGATTTAATGCATGACAGTAATAGTTCCAATGATGATCATAATTATGCCTTTGTGGCTGAGGAAATGATTCCATGTTCACGGCATTAAGATAAAGTTTTGTAGATCTAGATCAAGAAGAAGTTGAAGATTCTGATGGGGAAGAGGAAGGAGAAGTAGACCTTGAATGTGAACTCATCTGTGCTCCAGATGAGATTGATAAGCTAAGAAAAGAGAACTCAAAATAGAAAAAATTTGGACAAAAGGAAATTAAGAAAATGTCCAAAAGTCTTGAGAAATTTGATTAGATGATAGTAATCCTAAAGACACAAATTAAAGAGGCTGAACAAATATAATATGTAGTTAAAATTTAAATACAATCTAAATATGTTGATTATTAATCTTGAAGCAGAGATAGTGGCCTTGAGAAAAGATCTTGAGAAAGCCAAATGTCAACTAGACAAAAGTCTAAAGTTGATAAGAGGATCAGACATTCTTAATTAATTGATAAATTCTCAAAAGCCCTCAAAAGAGAGATCAAGTCTTGATATGAAAATGGAAAGAGTTCCAATATTAGTACATCTACTAACCTATATGAAAACTTCAAAGTAGAAGGAGAATCAAGAGAGAGAAAAGAGAAATCTTATAAGGACACAAGACAAACTCAAACATAGTTGATGTGAAGAATTTTGAACCTAAAAATAATATTGAAGAGAAGAATAAGATTAAATTAGCTAATGTTGATGGATAAACCAAGGTGAGAAACTTGAAGAAGCCACACCTTAGAAGAGTTCCTCATATTGCACCAAGAAATACTATGATCAGGTATTCCTCATCTTTTTATGGTTATTGTTATAGTTGTAATCATTTTGGTCATTGGTATAATAATTTTAGAGCTGTACCTATAAGGAGAATCAATTTTGTAATCAAAAATTCATTTGTACCCTTGGTAGATACAAATATAATTTGTTATAATTGTAATAAATTTTGTCACATAGCTAAACATTGTAGAAATAGATTTATAAGATCAAAAGTACACAATGTAAAGAAAGACATGCCTCCCAGTGTGAACAAAGGTTTACAAGTTTTTGAAAATAATCTAAATAAGAAACCTAAGGATGTGTGGAGAGTGAAAAAGCAATCCATGATTGCTCAAACTACACTCCATGCCAAGGAGTAGAATTTATGGGTGATATACAGTGGTTGCTCAAAGCATATGACTGGTGATAAGAGCAAGTTCACCAAATAGAGTAAATTTAAGGAAGGATATGTTAGCTTGGGAGACAACATAGCAGTAAAGCTCAAAGGTAAAGGAACCTTAAACATAGATGGTAAATTTCCTACACATAATGTCCTTTATGTTGAAGGATTGAAGAATAATCTGTTAATTGTCAGCCACATGTGTGAAAAGGGATATAAGGTCACATTTGATACAGAAGGTTGTAAGATAAATAGATCTAGAAAAATAGTTACAGAAGGGAAAATGACTAAAAGCAATATCTACAATCTTATTGAAGTAAATGGAAATAGTTGTTTGATAGGAAAGTTTGATGAGAGTCAGTTGTGGCATTGGAGAATGGGTCATGTCAACTTTGATAATTTAATCAAAGTGATCTCAAATAAGTGTGTAAGACACATGCCTAAGATAACTAAACTTACAAATACTACTTGCAAGGAATGTCAACTAAGCAAGCAGACAAGGGTCAAATTCCAAACAAAGGAGTATACAACTACAAAGCCTCTACAATTAGTTCATACTGATCTTTATGGTCCTACTAAGATAAGAGGATCTAAAGGAGAGAGGTAATTCATGTTATTTGTAGATGACTACTCAAGAATGATATGGGTTCTTGAAGGACAAATCTCAAGCCTTTAAGAGATTCAAGATCTCCAAAGACAAGGTTGAAAATGAGATTAGATGAAAAATCAAATGCTTAAGAGCTGATAAAGATAGAGAATTCACCTCAAATGAGTTCATAGATTATTATGAGAAGCATGGGATCAAAATACATTACTCTACAATAAGGACTCCATAGCAGAATGGAGTTATTGAAAGAAAGAATAGGATAGTCAAGGAGATGGCTACAACAATGCTAAAGGAGTCCAAGTTACCTGATGGATATAGGAGAGAAGTAGTCCAAATATTAGTATGCATCTTGGATAGAGTTCAACTAAAGGTAAACAATGACAAAACTCCCTATGAGCTATGGTATGGATAGTGATTTAACTTATTTGGTAATAATTATGTTTTATTCATATTTTAGTTAAGGGTCTAAATCAATAAATTAGTATAAAATATAGCAATAATTATAGTCTTGATTTGTGAAATTGTTTATCTTTTTTTCCTTTCCATAAATAGTAATAAACAAAGAGAAATATGACTTAGCTAGAAATAGACTAAGATGACTGATACAAAGGCTAAAAATGGCTATGTAAGACTGGGATAGTGTCATAAATTTGAATCTAGATTTATTCGATGAAAGAATAGGAGCATCAAAAAGTAGACACTTTGGTGTTTGGTACTATAGTCCAATTATGGTTGTTTTTTTTAATTTCTGGTTCTAGATTTTGGTGCAGTCTAGTTTTTAGGTCCTGTAGATTTATTTGTTTCTCCATGATCACCTATTTGCGCCACTGTATGACTTATTTTCTTCTCAAACCCTAGGTCTATCTACCCACACAAAATAGCAAACACATCAAATGCCAAAAGGAAAAAATTGGGTTAGGGGAAGTATGATCACATGATCTAGAACCCTTATTGTCCTGATCATTGCCTACATTAACCCTCAAACTAGGGACTTAGATCAAATGCAGTTCTCCCTTAGGGAATGTGCATAATCAACACACATGGTAAATGTAAGAATGAACTTTCACCTAGGTCCCTCCTTGATCAAGCATGTAAATCTATGTGTGATGCAAAATTATGAGTTATACTATTAACTAGTTTTTTTAATTACTTAGAGTGCCAAAGTAGTAAGTGTTATATATAAAATGCCTTGTAAATTCCTTTATATAAGATACTTTTTATTTTTAATTTGGAATATTTATTCACACTATCTGACATCAAAAATATAAATAAAACTTAAGGGAGGGACTAAAAAGGGTGTGAGAACCATTAAGCAAGAAAAAATGACTATTGGACAATAGCGCCAAGTAGGACAAGAGTGTCAAGCACTGTAGTCCACTAAAATCATTTTATTTAGGACACATAAAAATAGGCCAAGACTGACATAGGACAAGTTTAGGGGTCTCTAGGGGTACATATTAGTTGATTGAGATAATAGAAGGTGATGAAAGCAAGAAACAAAATAAAGACATCACTAGTGCGAACAAGGTTTATATTCTCCAATCAGAGTCTCCTATGAAGAGGACTATAAAAAGACATGATATGTGTGGTTACTTGACCAATTTAAGGTGTATACATTTCCCCCCTTTTTTTCTAGTGATGTAATGAAATGAAATACTAGAGTAAAAGAAAGAAGAATAAAATGTGTAACTAAACCTACCTGCGTGGAAGTGAATGTGTTGTAAAGGTCCAACTCACTTCTTAGCTAGAGAAGTGGATGGAGAGATAAAAATTACATAGAGAGAAGGAATCCATGTAGTGGATGCCCTTTATAATAAATTTGAATGTGAAATCCATGTATCATGGAGGAGGGTAATATTTTCCCCTATGTTGAATTTGACTAAAGATGAGGAATGCTCAGAGGCCCAAGACCAATGTCTATCCTCTATCCCACATAAACTCATATAATCTAGATCTATGTATAAATTTATATGATATAAAGAGAAAACTTTGGCATGCCCCCACTCTGAATATCTAAACTAGAACTGAGAAATGCTTAGAGGCCCAAAACCAATGTTTGTCCTCTATCCCACATAAATTCATGTAGTTTGGATCTAAGTAATACAATGGACCAACCACTACAGATGGCCATGTGATCTAACCTAGTGATAACCTACATATAACTGGGTGTATTTTGAAAATTTGGCTAATGTGCAAGAAGAGAATGTCATGTCTTACCATTCTATCTGTACGATCTTGAGTGATGATGAACATGAACATATGTGTCATGCCCCCAAATCTAGTATGTGAGTGATGTGTATGTACTATGTAGTAATATATATAACCACATGTGATATGGCATATATTATCATGCCTCATGTGAAAAACTATAAACCAAAACATTGTGCTTTGTACTATGCATATAGTATGCTATTTGATTCTATAACTATGTCATGTTATATGAAGTTGTATGTGTGAGACATGTAGCATGTACATGCCCCAGATCTAATATTTGAGTCTATATCTATATCAAATCACTATGAATCCATTTAATTTGAACCACTATATCTGAATGTTTTGTATATCTATAAACTAAAGGTATATCCCTCTGAATGTCTTGAGGAATGCTGAGTGACCCACATAATCTGAGTTATTGTATATCTTGACCAATCTAAGTTAAATCTAATAATTTAGATGTTGAATGTGTAAAAACCATGGTGTAACCACTTATGAGAGTGGATGGGTATGTTGGGCAAGTGTAGAGATAGTAATAGTATGAATTATGTCCCCCTTTTAGGGAGAGGGACAAAATATAAGATAGAGGAGGTCAATCCAAAAGTGATGACTAGTGGCGTAGTAATAGAAACAAGGTTGGTATGTTATGAATACATTGAAAGGTTATGTTATTAAGAGTGGAACATGTGTGTGTTAGGGTATAAGAGAAATATATAAATGTTTGTGTCATAGTAAGCAAATAAAGTAGCAAGAGAGTGAAGTTTGAATGATGTCGAAGGTATCATTATCATGATTATGTGGAAGGAAATGGTTTGAAAAATAGAGTTATAAGGTTTGAGTTATGGGAAAAATGGTATTTTGTTTTGAATGAAAAATTTGGTTAACATAAGAATTTGGATTGATTCTTGATTTATTTTTGTATTAACTAGGTTGATATTTCAAGCTTTGAAACAAGAAAAATGTTGAGACAAGCACCTATTGTGACCCAGTTTAAGCAGTTGGTGACCTAGATTTAGGTCGGTGGTGATGTGACCCTGGTAAGCAACTCAAACACTTGGTTTTTGTCAACTTTTAGGCTTATTTTAGTGCTTTTTGAGGGTTTCAAATTAGCTTAGGAATTTGTTTTCTATTTAAAGTGGTTTTGTCCTATATCCAGTACTCTTATCTAGGTTTTAGCACTCTTATCCAAGTTTTATCACTCCTATCTAGTGTTATTATCCTTTTTATAGTGTTGTCCTAGAGGCATAATTTTTTTGTGATGTTGATTTGTTATTCACTATTGTTTTATCTTGGCTTTTGATTTGGTATTATTGATTGATAGTTGTGTTATTTTTGGTGTTTTTTAGGGTAAGGTATGGATGAGAGAGTTCTATAGGGGCTAAGTGATGGAGACATTGAGGCTACTACCATTATATGCTAATTAGAGAGTAGTTATAGATAGGGTGGGGTTGGGTCATGTGTGTGACCTAGGTACAGTGTAGTGGGATCAATATCTAGTAAATGTCTTATGTGAGAAGTGGAATGTAGATACATGTACTTCTTATATTCCTATAAGGGAGATGATTGTGACTTTAGAGGATGTGTATTGTAAATTGTATTTACCAATTAGTGGGTGGTGAGTGAAAATACAAGATGACATGGGTGCTGATGTGATTGATCATGTATCTTTGTATTTTTTTGGTGTGCCTTTAGGGATACATCAAAGAGGTAGTGATAGTGATGTGTTATTCTCAGTCATTATACAGTCTAATATTTCATGCTTGTACAAGTAGGCTATTTTGTTGGCATCTTTTATTGCTATGGATGGGAGTGAAATATCTATTGCATATAAGATGCATAAGATTGTGTGTAGTGTGGAGGTATATGTCACTATATTCTCATGGGTGGAGACTATGATATCCCACCTATATAGGGATCTCTATAGGTTTACATAAGAGTCATTTAGTAGTGGGGTGATTGCAGTGACCTTATTACATTATTGGGCCTATGAGCACGTAATAGTTATGCATCTAATTAGATTATAGAGGGAAAAGTGAGCATTTCCATAGCCATTTGGAGAGTGGTGGATGAGCACATTAGTTATCTTATCCCATGAGATGTATCATTATAGGTGGGTTTTAGATAGATAGGTGGTTGGTGACATCATATAGAGGCCTTACAAAGGATTTACTGGGTGGGTAGAGGATGGAGTATAGCTATGATACATGAGGGTCATTTTTCAAATAAATGACTACTAGGGTGGAGTCTATAAATGCTTTTAATATGAGTACATTACTAGATAGTTTGGGGTACAATAGAATGTGCCCCTAGTATCATGGGTGTGGGTGAGGCGTGTTGAGCATCCATGATGGTAGGATCTCATGCAAAGCCTACTAAGGTTGAGCTCATACCATTACCTTTGAATGCAAGGGATGAAGTCATAGATATTCTGTATGTGGATGACATAGGATGCATAAATGCATATACTACATGGTGGGCTAGGCATCGATGGGCTCTATTGTACCCTATTAAGGTAGGGGATGCTCTAGAGTATGAGGATCTTGAGCTAATTTAGAAGATGGAAGGTGAGCAGTGATTATATTTGAATTATGTATAAATTTGTGATTTAGTTTTATTTCAAAGTATATAGCTAGCATAGTATCATACTTTATTTCTAGGTGAAGTTGGAGGTGCTCAAGGTAGAGCACAGGCTAGGGTAAGATGTGGAGATGATGATTACTGAGAGACAATAATTGAGTCAACACTCTAAGAGCTCACATGACATATACCTAACAATGTGGTGGAGGTGGGATTGATAGAGTGAGCGATGGTCATGATTAATATCCATGCCCATCTATTTGATAAGGTTGATATAGTGATAGTTGTCTATGTTAGGGTATCAGGAGAGAGAGATTAGCTAAGATCTGAGTTGGATAGGCATAGGATGCCCCCACCTAATTTTAGATCTATTCGCACAAGGATCATGGATGAGTATATAGATCTTTACAAATGATATGCAAACTTGCATGAGGAGCATGGTTGGCTACTAAAGTGAGAGAGTCATTACAAGAGGCATGTGATAGCTCAAGGAGGTACAGGGCCATCAATTACTAGGGTAGATTATTGGACAAATACTAGTGGGGAGAGTGAGACTAAGAGTGAGGGTCTGATGCCCATTCATGACTGATTATACTTGACACTGGTGTATATGTTTTAAAAAATCATTATATATATAGATACTTGTTTGATTTTGACTCATGCATATTATGTTATGGAATTTAGAGTATATTGGTATATTTATTACAAATAATTGATTTGGTATTGATGTTGAGGTTGCATATGTTTTTTAAAATGATATTTAGGGTTTTGATTTGATTGTTGTTGATAGGTTCACATGTAATGTTAGTTTTAATTTTGAATCATATGCGAGTAAAAACCTTTGTTGTTTTGTAATTGGTAAATTTATTTGATAAAGTGAATTGGTTTAGGATTGGTAAATTAGGATATTGGTAAGATCAAGATTTGGATAATTTGGTTTCTCTAGGGATGGTTATTTGGAAGTTATTTATTATTAGAAGGGGATGTAAGATATTAATTTATGCATTTATCCCCATGGCTATTATATCACTATCTAAACCCTAATGGCCAATTGAACAAGTGGCCATACTACTCATGTTATGTAGGAACATGCCCTATATCTGATGTTGTCTATGGTGCACTAACTATAGCTAAACATGGAGACTCTGTAAGATGCAACCTCAATGGATGCATGACTAAAATTATATGCTATGAAATACACTCATATATCTATAATCATAGTGGATTACTACATGAAATAACACCCTGTGGCCTCTATTGTGATGTATATGACTAAGCAATAGATTGAGATAGAACTATAACCTATGATGGGGTCCCATTTAATCTCAATCATAACAAGTTGTTATATGAAATGGGTCCTTGAAAACTTGGTTGTAGTGAATATCTATCTATAATAATACTCTATGATATGGGTTCATCAAATCTTAACCATAGTGGGTTGCTACATGAGATAGGACCTTGAAAACTCTATTACGGTGCTTGTGACTATTCTAGATATGTATATGTAATTACAATATGTAATCCACAGACTACACTATTATATGTAGGTTGTTTTAGTTGTACTAGTCTCTAAACCCTTTGAGTAGGTGGGATAGGAGATCTCCTATGAGACTTTGTCTTAGAAACCACATTACTCTCATGATGATTAACTAATGATTCCTATGAAGGAATGCCTTTAGATGACTCAATCATGGAGGAATGAGGTTTATGGATGCATAATGGATTAGATCTTGGTGACCCTAGTGTGAATGCTATGATACCATTATCAAGACATCTATTAATACAGTCCCTGAGTCCATAACAATCATTGTCTCTATGTCCAAAAATATAATGATAGTTACAAAAGGGATGATGTGGCTGCCTATGTAAGAGATGTGGATCTCAATAATGAGTATAAGGAAATGTGATTAACCTCATATCTAGTAGTGTTAATAATATGACATATGAGCTATCCTACATTGAATCAAATTGTAGTGGTGCCCTAATACCATTCTCTATAATGCATACTATAGTGGTGCTCTAAAAACTAGCTCTCTATTCTTAATTGGTTGTTTTTCTTATTGTGGTCTCCTATCTTGTTTTGTACATGGTGTATGTTGAGTGCTAGGAGCTATAGATGGAGGTAATTCTATGAAATCTAGAGTAATATAATCAATTGAATATGAATCAATTAATCCCAATTTCTTCTCCAAAGCTAAATTTTTATAGCATAAGTACCTAAAAGAGGACTCTATCTGATATAATATATGTTCTAGGAGGGTTTGGTGAAGCTCTTTAACAAAGATAAGTTGAATCTCTAAATCTATTGGTTTATAGATCAATCATAATATGTGAGTCTTGAATCGTAAGATATAATCACTAACTAGCTCTAAAGAATTATGATGTAATACAACAAGTTTCTCATATGTAACATGAGGGCCCATGTTTTCTATGTAATGTCTAAGAAATTCCTCCTCTAAGTCATCATGTGTATACAAGGAACCAATGGGGAGTAGATGAAATAACCAATTTTATGCATTACCCACTAATGTCTGCTAGAACAATTTAAGTAGAATCAAAGGACTCGCATGAGATGGCAAACCCTTTTGCAAGGCTTTAAGGTGTATGAATGGATTTCTAGTTCCAACAAATTGAGGTAATGATGGTATTTTTAAATGATTAATCAATGAAGCTTTCACAAATGTCTTCAAAAAAGGGTTACAATTCAATTCATTAGCATCCATCCAATACTTATAAGCCTTGTTTTCTAAAGTACGGAGATGTACTTGGTCTTATAATCCACCAACTACATGAATCAAAGAAATAATCTCTTAGAATGGTATATTAGTATCTTAAAGTGGTTCATTTAAACATTGAATTTGATCATTTAAATGTTACATTTAGAGATTGGATCATGGAGAGGGGGTGTGCTCACTTTAACCTTTGGAGGAATGGTAACCTGGACCTTAGTAGAGGGATGTGGGCTACCAATCTCTTTGGGTGGAGAGTTAGAAACAAGTTATATTGTAGTAGGGGGTGGCTTTTAATATTAATTGGTATCTTTAGTATTTAGTGAATCACATTCTAATTGAATAGAAGATGTGATGTTATCATTGATATGTGCATCATTTGAAATAGAATCATGTTTAGAAGTAGAAGCAACATTTTGTAATGATTATGTTTGAGAGAAGGAGTGAGAGAAGCGTTAGAATCATGAGATGCATTTTCTTCTTCACTATATGCATAATAGTCATCATTATTCCATTCATTATCATAACCAGAATTTTGTTCATTCGAAAGAGGAGAAGTAGAAGTATCACTTTCAAATTCACTCTCATTGTCATATTCATTTTCATGTTCACTATCATACTCATTATCACTTTGATTATCACTAGGGAGAGGGGTAAGAGAATATGTTAATTATTTTATAATATGAAATAAATTATCATGTGAAATTGGAATATTATGTGCATCTATGTTATCCTTTAATGGAGTGCTTGTATTATCTTCAATTGCAATATGAGAAGTAAGAGTAAGAGATTTATCATTTAGACATTCTTTTGTCATTGTTTGAGATGACAAAATAGATTTAAGAACATGAGATTGATCATTTAGATTATGCATTGGAAATTTTATTCTATTTCATTTATATTATTGTAATTTGAACATAGAAGTAGAAAAAGAGAGGGAGAAACTAGGTTCAAATGCAAGCAATTTATCACCAATGAGAGGTTTACTTGGAATTACATGATAAATTTTTACATTTGATGTATTATGCATAAGAGAATGAGGTGAAAATTAACTTTTATATTTATCAAAATTATTTTCTTTGGAAGAGGGAAGAAAATAAATAGGTTTGAGAGAAGAATATGCATCTACTTTTTCTTCACTATCACTTTCATATGCATCATCATATTCCTCATTACAACAATAGTAATTGTCTTCATTGTAAATGAAATCATTTTCCTCATTTTTGGCTAATGTGAAATTTTGCAAATTTTTCCATTAATTGTCATAATTATGAGAAAAAATTAGAAATTTATCTATAAGATGAGAGGGAAGAAGTGCCTTAGTGGCCATTTTATTGCTTTCACCAAAAAGAGTATGTAAAATTACTATTAAGAAAATAAATGAAATAATGAATACTAATAAAGATATTTTGAAAATATTTTTGACACTCCAAATAATTTACAAAAATTCCTAAATATTTATCTAAAAATTGTAAGGGAGGAAGGCTTGGGGTTTGAGGACCTAGTTTGAAAATCTAGGGTTTTGGGTTAGAGTTTTAGAATTTTAAAATTTATTGCAATAATTTAAATTCTAAAATAAATTTGAATAAAATAAATGTGCAATAATTTATACAAAAATCAAAATTTTGAAATTGAATTTTTGTACAAAAATGTGAAGGAAAAACCCTAAGGGTACCTAGGGTTTGAGATTTTTGTTCGAAGTAAGTCAAGTTCACCAAATGATTTAAATTATTTAGGAATAATGGTGTTTTATTCCTATTTTATTTAAGGGTCTATATTAATAAATCAATACAAAATATAGCAATAATTACAATCCTAATTTTTGTAATTATTTATCTTTTTGACCTTTACAAAAATAGTAATAAACAAGGAGAAATATGACTTAGCTAGAAACAGACTAAGATGGCTGATATAGAGGCTAAAAATGGCTATGCAAGACTAGGATGGTGTCATAAATATGAATCTAGCTTTCATTCAACAAAAGGATATGAGTGCTAAAAAGTGGACACTTTGGTGTCCGATACTGTAGTCTAATTTTGGCACTATTGTCTATTTCAACTTCTAGTTTTGGATTCTGGTGTGATCTAGTTTTTAGGTCTTGTAGGTGTCTTTTTTCTCTACAATCACCTATCTATGTTATTGTATGACCTATTTTTTGCTCAAAACCTAGGTCTATCTACATACACAAAACAACAAACACATCAAATGCTAAAAGGGAAAAACTGGGTTAAGGGAAGTATGATTGCATGATCTAGAACCCCTACCATCTTGATCATTGCCTACATTAAACCTCAAGCTAGGGTCTCAGATCAAATATAGTTCTCCCTTATGGAACGTGCATAATCAATGTACATGATAGATGTAATAATGAAATTTTTCCTAAGCCCTTCCTTGATCAATCATGTAAATCTATGTGTGATGCAGAATTATGAGCTACACTATTCACTAATTTTTTTTAAATACTTAGTGTGCCAAAGTATTAAGTGATATATAAAATGCCTTGTTAAGTCCTTTATATAGTAGATTATTTATTTTTAATTTAGAAGCTTTATTCATGCTATCCAACATCAAAAGGATAAATAAAACTTAAGGGAAGGGCTAAGAAATGTTTGGGACCCATTAAGCAAGAAAAAATGACCATTGAAAAATAGCATCGAGTAGGAAAAGAGTACCAAGTGCTATAGTCCACCAAAATTTTGTTGTTTAAGACTCAAAAAAATAGGCTAGGACTGATATAGGCCAAGTTTGGGGGTCTCTAGGGGTATAGATTAGTTGATTGAGATAACAGAAGGTGATAAAAGTGAGAAACAAAACCAAGACAAGCAAAACAAAGACATGGATAGTGCGAACAAGGGTCATATTCTCCAATCAGAGTTTCCTATGAAGAGAATTGTAAAAATACATGATATATATGGTTGTTTAACCAATTTAGCATGTATATAGAAATCTTGCCTCTGTTAAGTACTTCAGAGTGTTTGGAATCAAATGCTACATCAGAAGAAATGAGGATAAATTGGGAAGCTTTGAATCAAGATGTGATGAAGGAATATATCTTGGTTATTCCACTCAAAAAAAAGCCTATGTTTTTTTAATAAGAGACTACACAAGATTGTTGAGAGTATCAATGTTAAGGTTGAAGAAGGATTGGAACATGTTGAACCTAAGAAGGAAATCAGTAATGAAGAGTTAGATCTTGAAGAAGAAGTAGATAGTGAAGAGTTTGAGGAAAAGAATGAAAAAACACCTCCAAAATTTGTTTAAAAGGATCATCTTAAATAGTATATAATTGGCAATAAAAATTAAGGAGTTCAAACAAGGAGAAATACAATGAACAAGGAGTAAGTAAGTTTTTCTCTAATGTCTAAAATTAAGCCTAAGAGCTATGTTAAAGCCAGCAAGGATGAGAATTGGCTAAAAGCCATGGAATAAGAACTGAGCCAAATAGAAAGGAATAAAACATGGCAATTAGTTCCAAATGGGTCTATAGAAACAAGCTCAATGAAGATGGAGCTATTGTAATAAATAAAGTGAGATTGGTGTGCAAAGGATATGCATAAGTTGAAGGCATAAACTTTGAGGAAATTTTTGCTCCAGTTGCTAGATTGGAATCTATAAGAATGTTTCTATCAAATGCATGTCAAGTCTACTTTCTTTAATGGGAACCAATAAGAGGAAGTCTACATAGAACAACCTAAAGGTTTTCAATTTTTAGAATAAGAATATTCTATATGCAAACTAAATAAATCATTGTATGGTCTAAAATAGGCACCTAGGGCATGGTATTCAAGATTGAACTAGTAGTTATAGTAACAAAGTTTCAACAAAGGATGTGTAGATAGCAATCTATACTTCAAATCAAAAGGTGAGCATATGTTGATTATTTTTGTTTATGTAGATGACATCATCTTTGGTGGTATCAATAAAAAAATGTGAAAATAATTTGCTACATAAATTCAAAGTGAATTTGAGATGTCTATGCTAGGAGAACTTTCTTTCTTCCTTGGTCTACATATAACACAAACTAATAAAGGGATATTCACATCCCAAAAAAAGTATGTAAATGAAATGCTCAGAAAATTTGGAATGGAAGATATCAAACTAGTTATTACTCCCATGATAATTGGATGCAAGCTAAGCAAAGAGGATGAGTCCATCAATGCAAATCAGACAATGTACAGATCAATGATAGGTAGCTTTTTATACCTAACTACATCAAGACCAAATTTCATGCAAGTAGTGTGCATGGTTATAATATTTTAAGATGTTCCTAAAGAGTCACATGTTGATGCAATGACAAGGATTTTTAGATACATCAAAATCATAATTGACTATGGCCTATGATACCTTACAAGTAAAGATTGCACTTTGATAGCGTATACAGATGTTGATTGGGTAGGAAGTGTAGATGATAGAAGAATCACTAGTGGTGGTGCATTTTTCCTTGAAAATAGACTTGTTTCATGGCTAAGCAAAAATTAAGATTCAGTTACTCTATCTACAATAGAAGCAAAGTATTAGCAGTAGTGGCATGTTGCACTCAAGTCTTGTGGATGAAGCAAAAACTCAAAGACATTAAGGTTGAGTATAAGTAATCTATTTATATTCTTTGTGATAATTCAAGTGTAATAAATATATTAAAGAATCCAATGTTGCATTCAATAACTAATCACATATCAATCATCACTTCTTAAGAGAAAGGGTTGTAGATCAAGAGGTCACAATTGAATATGTGCCAACTAAGGATCAGATTGTAGACATATTCACCAAACCTCTTGCCAAGGAACAATTTAAATATCCAAGAAAAAATTTGGGAGTTGTGGACCCTGCACCACATCACTAGATCCTAGTGATAGGGTATGAGTCTAGGGGGAGTCCCATAGAAAAGTCAACTAAGGTATGCATACTTTTGAAAATTTATAATGAGTTAAAGGTTGTAAATTCTTGGATAAACTCATTTATCTGATACAGGGGGAGAAATATTTGGGAATAAAATCAACTAAAGTCCCTTTTCCATTGATTACAAAGGGGGAGAAAAGGTGAAAAAGATCTCTGTGAGAGAAGAAGAGAAAAATTCTCTTTGCAAAAGTTTGGAGAAAAATCACAAATGTCAAAGAAGAAGCAGAGCAAGTGTCCAAGTTGAGTATTAGGTAAATGTGTCATTGCCTAAGAGGAGAAAGTTTGGTATGAACAACTTTAGTTCATACTTATCAGAAGCTAATTCAATCATTGCCATATAAAGGAGTTGAATAATAGAAGATCAGAGTGTTTAGTTTTCCATTAATGACAAAGGGGGAGATTGTTAGAAATATGATTATCATTGATGTCAAAAGGGACATTATGAGCATGTCATTGATGTTCAGGACTAAATATGGTGATTGGAAGATATGCAAAGGATCCTATCAGAGGTCAAAAATTATTTGAATGCTTATGTTTATGATTGAAATTCATCTGGTTCCTCATATTGATCATCTAGACATTTTGGGTCTATGACATAAAAGATGAGAATGCATTTTGATGACATCATCATTACCATGTGTGAATAATTTTATGGGATCTAATCACATGGTTATGATCACATTAGTCCCTAGCTATTATGCATTTAATCCCATGTCACACGATGTATTATGACATAAGATATGCTTGATCAAAGTTGGGTTCCAAGCCATTTTGATAGTGTTTTCCAACATAGTCAAAATTGTAGATTGCAAGAAATAAATGAATAGGCATTTTCATGATGTCATATCTTACATGTATGAAGAATTCATGAGTAAATGGTTATATGTATGGAATCCCCTATGTAAGAGGATCATATGCACTAATTTTTAGGTCATGTGATTAAGTGCAATAATAATTATGTAGGTGCAAAGTTAGCCTTCTAGGCATATTGAAATGGTCTCCATAATCAAAATATGTGCAGTCTTATAAAGTTGTCATGCTTTTACAAAGATAATTTATGGACATTTTCAAAAGAAAAAAATAGAATATATGTGATGGTTTTTCATGAACATATTGAATATGTGTTTTGTAGGCTCAAAGGAGAAGGAATAAGCTTAGAATTAAATTATCTTTTCTCTCAAACAAAAAAGGGTTTCTTAGTTAAACCCTAAGTCTTTATGTCATGGAATCAATAGACACTTTCTACTTTGATGTTGGCTGGATATAGATGGGACTTAGTAGCTTAAGTTATAACGTAAGTCTTTTTCATTATTGTAAAATTGGCCTATCAACCTAGTAATTACCAGCTTGATCAGTGATCAAAGGACTTAATATTTCCTAAGTCTTAGACTTTAATTATGTCCTAGCTTGATCAATGGCTATCACTTCATCATATGTAGATGATCCAATGAAGTGCATTGAATTCAAATTATCAAAAGGACCTCTGAGTAAATGTGTAAGTGACAAGTTCACAATCATGGAGCCTACATAGTAAATCAATAGAGTGATTTTAATTTAAAAGGTCAATGAGCGATGCAAGATTACCAAGTGTCTCAATAGAGGGAGCTGACATCAATATGTAGAAGGCATGCACTTATTCCAAGTGTCACTCTCTCAAAATATAAGTAGACATAAAGGTTGGACTTGTCATCTCATGATCAGTGGATGTTCATATAAAGAAATCCAATGGAGAAAATGGACTCAGATAGAAGTTATCAATGTTTATCGACATAGTGGTGAGTGAAAGATCAAACATGTTTGAGAAGATCAATAGAGTGAAATTGATCTAAAGATATAGGAATCCATAAGATGAGATAAAGAGCTTGAGATTTAACATCTAGATAGAGATAAATCATGTGCATTTTTGGATATCCAATAGCACATGAAAGCTTAGATCAAGAAGATAAGTGAATGCATTTTAAAGGTGATAAAGCTAAAGTTAGGAAGTGTACAAAGATCAGGTTGATAGCATGAGCCTATCAAAATGTGATCAAATGGATGAATTTTATAGTTGATCTAGTTAAATAAAGACCATTGGATCATGGTTCCAAGCACAAGATCAATGATTGATATTTAAACTTATGTCTAGATAAATGGTTAGCTACAGGGACATGTAGGAACTAGCATGTAAGCTTTATATCTTGATGTAGTCAATGAGATTGATTGATCTAACTGATCAAATCTATATTAATGAGCATGAGCATTAAAAATTGAGTCCAAATAATTCTATAGATATTAATGATATAGCAAATTATGGTGATGTTACATGGAATCAAGATGTAAGTAACTTAACATTCAAGTCATAATGAACTAAAGTCTAAAATAAGGTATGATGTGTTATAGTCTGAGTGTGAAAACATAGAAGATATGGAACCCTAGATAAATTATATTATATATGATATATAGGATAAATGAAAAGGTAGGTGAAGCCATTTTTTTTAAGAGTGTTAAATAGAGAATATAGAAACACAGAGGATCAGAGAAAAAAGATATGAAGTGTGTCGAATAAAGTTATATCTAGACACAGAACCAGAGGGATAGAGAAGGTGAAGATATTAAGAAAGGCATTAAGAGAATGTGTAGATAAGGATTAGTTGTAAATTAGACCTATAACAAATAATAGAGATTTGGATTCATGTATGAATCTAATTTGTAAATTGGAGTTGTAGCTCCATAAAAGAATTTGATAGGTTGGTGCCATCAGATAAGCTGAGTGGGTGCTTAGATTTGGCAGTAGGTGCTTCCTTAGAGTTTAAGCTCTTAAATTAGGGGATTGGTGTCTCCTTAGGATTGGTGTCCTTAAATGTGTAGCCAGTGAGATTTTTTAGTAAGACTTTGACTTGTGAGGCTGGATTAGAACAATAGATTCTAGTATCTATTCTCATTGTGGTTTTTCCCTTTGGGTTTTCTACTTATAAATATAGTGTCATGTGTATTTGAGTTTGTGTGATATATAAATATTTTATTTTATCTACATATATATTTTAATCTACATTAAAATTACTTAAAGGACTAGTTTTAATTTATATATTGATTCACCCCCCCCTCTTAGTATGTTCCAACATTACTTAGTCTAAGGTATTAATTACTTAGTCAAAATGTTATGTTCTTTGATTTTCTCTATTGTTACCTCAAAATGGGAATTCAACTTCCTCTTACCTCTAGCCTTCTCATTTTTTTTGTATTTATCCTCATAACCTTATTCATTTATCCTCTTCCCTATTCACTTTATCTTTATGTACAGAAGAAATAATATTAATTTTGATTTATCTTAAATTAGGTTTAGTTTTATTTAGATCATAATTGACCTCTTTAAATTATTTATTTTATATATCATGAGAGATTTTATGGGTACCTCACATGAATCAAAATATTTTTTTACTAATGTTGTGATTTCATCCCAAGATCCACTATCTCCCCAATGACACCTGATTCAGAGACATAAACTAGTGAGAACACATAGTAAAATTGTTTTTTATCTTCAAGTAATGATACTCTACATCAGATTTATATTTATATGTACATCTAGATCTTAAAATATATGTATTCTCCATAGGGTTCCCCATTATGGATATATTCATGGTCACGTAGCCCAAGATGGTCATTTAGGTGGCATGTGGTGAGACCAGAATCACCTTATTGAAAAATGTTGTTCATGTCAACTCTATCATTTTCCATATATCATTTTAATGCATTAAATTTTCTATTTCATATGGTTTTCTAGCACAATATTTTTATTTGTTTGTGGAAGACAAATTTTGTCCTTCACATGTTGAGAGGAGACTTTATCCTCGTAATGATTCATATAGCACCCCCAATTCTAGATATATGGTAAGTGTAAATTATTTGTAAGTAATGATGAGCAATAGAGTTATTTATTGTGTTATGGGTATTTATAGGCACAATCTATTTTTTATGCTGATATGGCCCACATTGTATGCCTATATGACACATTTTATATATGTATATTATGGTCTAGATTTTATGTAGATATGTCATATTTGTGATGTCATTATGACATAATTTGCATACACATATTTACTATTTGACATATCTATATGTGAATCATACATTGTTATAATTCATGTATACATATTTATTTATCATATGTAATTATTATTTTTTGAACATGTTGTTTCATACATGTTATCCTTATTGAAATTATATATGTGATGATTGTTGATCTATGTGATGGTTTCTTAGCATTATCATAGATTTCATTATAGGAATAAATAAAGAAAAAAATTATATTAATGTCCACCAATGACCAAAAGTAAGTAAATGGGACTGAAGGAAAAAACCATTAGTTATAGGAAATTCTAGGAAGAGGGACCCAAATAAATAAAGTAGAAAGACATTTTGCTTTTTATATCATTGAAATAACTTTTAATTATGAAATTTACTATTAA
Organism: Torreya grandis; assembly: GCA_037957365.1. Taxonomy (NCBI): domain Eukaryota; kingdom Viridiplantae; phylum Streptophyta; class Pinopsida; order Cupressales; family Taxaceae; genus Torreya; species Torreya grandis. The sequence continues at coordinate 714,188 of JARHVA010000216.1, read as the reverse complement.
TCTAAGTTGGTCTTGAAAAATATTTTAGTGGCATTATTAAAGTCAAATGATAGTTATTTGAATGTGATTTTTCTATGTTACAATCCATATTATCTTAATAAGGGTCTCCATAATTATATTAACCACAATTTTCCTTAATCCTTAAATTGGTTGTATTGCTCTAAATTTGTCTCAAATTCTACATCTACACCAATACTAGAACAATTTGAAGATATAATAAAATTAGTTATAAATGTAAAAAATGGTTACATCCTTCTAGTATTCACTATCCATTATTTTTAAATTTTATACAAGCAATAATTAAAAGCCATGGATTATGAGCAAAGTTATCTTATACAATACATATATTCAGTGTATGCACTAGTGGAAGACCTTCATATCTTCATCACACTATAGAAACACAATCTTTGTTCCCTTCCCCTAATTAATTTTTCATGAGAAGTCAATCACAGGATATCATTCTCTTGTAGCTCAAGTTGGTCTTGATAACCACAATAATATTAGAATAAAATTTATGCTTCAACTTTACATTACAATATTGTGCAAATATTAGTCTTAAATTCAAGCAATTGATAGTGATAAGAGAAGTACCATATCTCATAAAATACATATATTTGACATATATATTGTGAAAGTATTGAAGTGAAGCTATAAAATGGTGTGTCTTCTTTTATAAAGATGCATTCTACAATATACTCTTAGGTCACCCATGGACACACTACATGTGAGATATTACCTCCTCAGGTAGCCAATGTATCAATTTTATTCATATTGCAAAATTTTATAAACATTTGGCATATCCTAATACATGGAGTATTCAACTGCCCAACTCTAAATCTCAGTATCAAATTCCAACCATTTATCAAATTAATAGTGCACCTCTATTGAATTCATCAACATGAATCCAGATTTACAGGTCACTCTTGCTGATTTTGATGATGATAAGACAAATGACTTGAAAAACACTTACAATAATACTAAGTTATATCCTTACATTTTAGAGTGGATCCCTCCTTCTTTGTTACCCTGGGATCATACCATCCCTCTTATCAATGAGATAACTGACCTCCCTCCTCTATCTAATGGACATGAATCATATTATATGGAAGATGACTTTAAATTTAATGAATATGGAGTGTCCAAGTTATTTCAAGACTCTTTAACCATGTCACCTTACAAATTTAGTGATCTAGGTGTATCTCCTTCTGATGTTCCTCTAGAGACACAAGCATGTACTTTCTCTCACACCTATGATGATAATTACATCATGGCCCAAGATCAATCTTGAGACTTGGAAATTCAACAATATCAATAAACCTTATCCAAAATACATGATTTCAACCATGATGTTCATGTCATCTCTATAGATAGTTAGTTATAACCTAAAGGTCATGTACCTTTATTTAATTATGCATTTCTTAATATCCCTTGGGTTGTTGAACAAATCTTACCCTCACAAATTTATAACTTATATCACCTTCTATACCTTCTATATCACCAATAAATCTACCAACTCTCCCCCCTATCAACAATTTTATAGATATACCTATTATCAATCCAATTGAATCCAATCAACCTTCATCAATAATTCTACCTACACCTAAAATTACCCTTGATGCTAAGGCAAAAAATGTACACTAGATATAATTTTAATATGATCATTATATTAATATAATTAGATGTGGAATACTATGGACCCTTACCCACACTCCCTAGTGATGAAGTTATACTTGAGTTACTCCATGATAGAGAACCTCAACTTCCATGGTAACATCATAAACTTGGAAATTTAAAATGAAAAGCTCCTCATTTTAATAACTTCATTGCAAGCATATATCCCAAAACAAATCCTAGTTCTTCTCTTCCCAATTCTACATATCATATTCAATATGGAAATTATATGCTAATTGAATAAACTATGATAATAGAATGTGGTACACCCTCATGTCCTTGACCCATAACAGTCTTTAAATAACTCATGCCAAGTGAGCATGATAGCTTTAGCCTATTCTTAGATAAATATCATGAAAATTTTGCTTGGTCATATGAGGACATGCCATGCACCAACCCTAATATAATTGTGCATAACATCATCACATAACCATATGTCAAACTCGTCTAAAAAAACAATGAAAATTTCTACCTGAAATTTCTACCCTATGCCATAAATAAGTTATCAAACTATTAGATGTCAATTTTATTAAACCTATTGACTATTTTGAATGGGTGTCAAACATTGTTCATGTTTTTAAAAAATCAACCGTGGTCACTCGTATATGCATCAAATTTTGAAACCTTGACCTTGCATAACCCAAAGACAATTTTCCATTAACTTCAATAGATGCCATCTTAGAATCCATTTTTGGATATGAAATTTTATCACTCATGAATGGTTTTTTACGCTACCATAAAATTCACATAGCCCCCAAATACCAACACAAAACAACATTCACTATGGAATGGGGCACCTATTGCTATGTTAAAATGCCTTTCAACCTTAAAAATGCTAGATCTACCTATCAATGTGCCATGACTCACATTTTTCACAATATTATACATAAAATTATGGAAACCTACATGGATGACCTCATTGACAGATAAAAAAGTCTCAAAACACATAGCATTGATTTAGATATAATTTTAAAACTATTAATCAAGTACAAAGTTAGACTCAACCCATACAAGTGTGTCTTTGTCATTACATCTAGTAAACTAATAGGGTTCTTAATCTCACTTTATAGTATTAATGTCAATTTCACTAAAATCAACACTATAATCAACATTCCCATTCCTTTCTCCATTATGAATAATCACACTTACCTTGGCAAGCTTGGGGTAATCTAATGATTCATCCCAAGAATAGTTTACTTCATATACTCTTTTAATTCCCTTCTCAAAAAAGGTAATGCTCTAAAATAGACTGATCCCTAGCAAAAATCATTTGGTAACATGAAATAATATTTGATCCATCCTCCCACACTTCACCCACATTTCAATGATCATCCTTTAATTTTATACACCTCTTTTACTCCCATATCAATTGGGGTAATGCTTTCTTAAGAAGATGATACCAGAAGAGAATACACTATTTACTATATTATTTGAGGCCTCATTGATTACAAAAAAATTTATACTAAATTAGAACATGATTGCTTTGCTATCTACTTTGTATCAAAAAAACTTCATCACTATATGCTTTATAAAACCACTTATGTCATTGTCCATTCTGATCCACTTTGTCATTTTTTCTCTGAAGCATTTCTACTTGGAGATAGAATTGGAAAATAGATGGTTCTCTTAATGGAATTTGACCTTCAAATCATAACATAAATATTTTAAAGATAAATTCATTTATGACCAACTTACAATGGCACCCATACCTGCTATAAATCACCTTCAAGATAATCTCCATGATGATAACATTCTCTATATTGAAGGTATTAATCAGGATATCTCCCTTAAAGATTATTTCCATAATTTCACTACTAATTTAGAGGAAAATAATCAAGAAGATACTAATATCATTCCCTCTACTACTAAATCTAAAGTAGTTATCAAATATCATGAAGTCACCATTTATTTGCATGAAAACACTTAGACCCTCAACTTTGATGGTGTTAAATGCCTAGAAGGAGCTAAGGTAGGTTGTATTCTAACTAACCCTCATGGTAAGATCATCCCTCTTGTATTCAAGCTAACCTTTGATGTCACAGGTAACATGGAATAATATGCAGGTCTAATCTTAGGTATGAAAATGTCACTTAACTTAGATAACTCATATCTACATGCTTTGAGTGTCTTCCAACTCATATATCATTAGGTTAACAATGATTACTAGTGTAAAAGCAAAAATCTTATCACTTATCATCAAATGACAATAACACTCACTAAAGATTTTTCCTTTTTTACCATTGAGCCAATTCTAAGAGATCATAATTATATCATTGATTATCTTGCCTCCTCACCATATCTATTTCATCCTCATCAAGTATTTAATGATTCCCAATTTCTTATTTAAATAAGAAAGTTACTGTATTCTATCCAACCACATGTTTCACTCATTTGTCACATTGAGGCTATCACTATTTGATAAATCCCATGGTATAAAAACATCATCCAATTCCTTCAACATCAAAACTATCCTCTATAAATAGATTCTCATGAAAAAACTAGAATACGTAAATAAGTCTTTAAATATGTCTTCCGATACAACACCCTTTATTACCATAACGAAGAAGTTACCCTAATCTATTATGTAATACAAGAAGAGGTCCCTCCTCTCCTCAAATAGGCACATGGGGGATTTATAGTGGTCATTGTAGCAGACATGATACAACATGCAAATTCTTACATATGGGATATTTTTGGCTTACTTTAAAAAATGATTCTATTGATTTTTCCAAAAAGTGTAGTCCTTACCAACTTCATGATGATTTATTATATTCACACCAAAAATTGTAGTTTTTTCCAACTTCATGATGATTTAATCCATTCACCACTAGTTGTGTTTCAAACTGTGGAGTCTCTTTGGCCATTTTTCATGTGGGGATTAGATCTCATTGGAAAATCACCTTGATCATAAGATGGTCATGTTTTTATCATTACTGCTACTAAATATTTTACTAAATGGGTAATATAAATGTCATACCTCTTGTCAATGTCATGAGAACCATGATTTCTAAATTTATCCTTAACTAAGTCATTTGTTGGTTTGGATTTCCCCATACTATCATTTTCATTAATGGCAATAATTTCAAAAATAAGGAAATGAGATAGTTATGTGCTAAATTTAAAATATCCCATATTTTTTTCACACATTACCATCCACATTACAATGGCCAAGCTGAGACCACTAATAAAATTCTAAAAAATACCATCCAAGAAACCCACAATAATTGGCATCTTCATTTATATCCCACACTTTGGGCCTATCATACTAAAATATGTATTGTCACTGGGGTAACATTGTTCTCACTAATCTATGGTGTTGATTCTATCTTACCATTAGAATTTGAACTCCCCTCCTTACGTATATCTCTTCATGATATCGTTCTTGATGAATAATTACATGAATCTCACCTTAATTCCCTAGATATTTTTGATGAACACCATCTAACCACTCTTTAACATAACTACCAATACAAGGCTTGCATCACCAAATAACATGATAAAAAGGTTTAAGTTTGTACTTTAAATGTCAGTGATCTAGTCCTTAAGTTAGACTATACCCATGATAAAGAAGGAAAATATTCCCAAAAATGGTGGGGCCCTTATTTAGTGAAAGGCATTCTTGGTCCTAACACCTATTGCCTACAAACTAATGAAGGCCATGTTTTTAAAGAACCCACTAATGCATAATTTTTGAAGAAATACTTTGCTTAAATATTTACCTGCTTATCATAGTTCTTTATGTTATCCTACTAACATACTTCTTGCAATATTTATATAAGAATATCACCCTCTATAGTAGTCCCTTTTTACATATACCTTAGTTCCTTCCCTTGGTCTTTTGGTTTATTTATTTCATAAGTTGCACTTTAATATCATGGATAGGACCTAGTTTCCTCATAAATTTCTTTTTATTTCATACATTGTTTTTTCCTATCAAGTTTGTTATTTCCCAATTCTTTTTTCACCCACTTGGGTTTTCTTTTATGAGTTATAGTGTTAAGACCATGGATAGGACCAGGCCCTCCTCAAAAATACCATTTTTGCAATTTTTTACACCCACTTAGAATTCTCTTTTGTGAGTTTTAGTGTAAGACCATGGATAGGACCAGGATCTACTCATAAAATCAACAAATTATTTCAAAACACCTTTACTAAAGTGAATGTTTTTTTAAAATGTTAAGAAATGGTTACAAATTTGTGACTCCATATTCTTAACTTTGGTTTTTGTTTCTTTCGTAGATAAAATTTATACAAAAAATTATGTTATCATGTTTCCCTACACTTACATGCATTTTTATGATAAGGAATCATACTTACCTATCATTGTATCCCTTTTCACTTTGTCACATTTTTTGTGATTTGAATTAATTCAAATTGTTTCATGTTCATTTCTCTTGATTTCCTTTCTTTTCATTCCACTTTAGATAAAATAAGGTTAAAGTCAAGATAGCACTTTATTTCACACAAATAAATAGGAATCTTAGACACCATACTCTATAAGTCCTCTTTCTTAGCCATTAAGTCCAAAGTTTTCAAATTATAGTCATATTTAGCACCCATGTTTGGTTTTCTAAATCCAAATGGAAGAGAAATAGAAAAAACCATCAAAAGTTAAAATTCAAGTCATTTAAAACAAAAGGCACCAATAAAAATATAATTTAAAAATAAAAAATTCAACATCACACCAAAAGACATGATTTATAATACATCTCCTATCCCCAGTTAAAGTTTAAACTCCATAGTTGGCCTCATAATAGAGCCGAGGTCCCTTGGGGTATGGTAGTCTAGTATATTAGGATAGGATAACTTAAAATAATCTATAGTGTTACCTACTTTCTCACACAAGTACCTAATATTCATAGTAGATTAACATATCTATAAGGGGTTCTAATTAATAAGTAACAAATTGTGGGAAGGTAGGTCCATTTTAATTTTCATGCATATATCCTTCATGGAATGATATTCATACTTCATTTGATAACCAAAGACCTGTGTGGTTAGGAAAAGTTATCCAAAGTCCTTAATGTTGAAAGTCCTCTTGTTTTGACAAACTTAATTTTAGTGTCTTGACTTTCATAAAGAGTTTCTCTACCTTAATTTTTCCTTCATTTCCCCCACCACCCATTTCATTTTCCACCTTGACAGACAAATTTGATTCTAAATATGTTTCCCCACTTTTGTATTCCCTCTTCTTCACATCTTAAAACATGTTAGCACTAATTTGTTTGATATATATTTTTAAAAAATCATATGCTTGAGTGCCTATGGATTATCTTCTTTCTACCATTACTTTACATTTATATAATTACCTTGGTTTCATTTGAATTTTTTTTGTTATCATTCTTTTATTTTAGACAACTATGTCCATTTCTATATTTTTTGTACTTCCCTTTTTTTTAGACAACTGCATCCATTTGTATTTCTTAGTAATTTTTCCATTATTGAGTGAGTTTCTATTGCTACTTATCACTTACCAATTTTTTTTTCCATTTCATGTACTTTTTCCATTGATGATTGAATAAGGATTGTTACTGCTCACTCATCAATATTATTTTACCATTTATTTCCCATCTTTGTTTAAGTAAGGATTATTACTACTTTCACATTGATGTTAGATTATATTTTTTTCCTATATCCTTAGTTTGACTTGGTTTGTTTACCTTTATTACTTAAGGTATACTTGTTTGAGTTTTTCAATCATTTAGTAACCTTGGTTTTTTGGTTATCCGATTTACTCTAAAATTTTAGCTTAGTAATTTAGTCATAACTTAGCATTTATCACCCTATCTTACCAAATTTATAAGTACATCATACCTACACAATTCAATTATTTTAGCTTTCATGTGTTTATTTATTTTTGCTCTTTTAGTTTTGTATCATTGAGTTTATCCAATATAGTCTCTATGCCTTCCATGATCAAAAATACAAACATAGTAGACAACCATCCAATGATAAAAGTAAGTAAAGTAAGGCATACATTAATTTTATTTTTAGTTATTTCCTTTCATCAATTTATTTTAGTTATTTTATGTTGTAAAATGCTATAATTTATTTAGCTTTAATATTGTGTGTTTTTATTTTATTTTCTCGAAACACCATCCTCTATTACACTTGAGTGACACATGATGAGATCTGAGTGAGGCATATATATACACATAATATTTTCAAAATTTATAAATTATTGATGTTTTCTCTCTTGTAGGAGCCCATCGAGTCTCAATATCTCTAAATTCATGCCTTAAAGAGTGCATCAGGAAAGGGGTGGGTAGACCATTGGTGTTTTGAAAGATTGTTGTCCCCTATACCACCACTTGCAACTAACATAAACCTCTTATATACACTTATATAAGATTTTAAACATACATTACATACTCCTCTAATAAATTCACTACCTTAAACAACCCCTACTTAAGTCAAAAATTCTTTTTGACATTTATCAAACAAAATCAGCATGGGTCGATCTTCTACTTAAAATATATGAGCACATTATGGGACCTGATTAGCCTCGATTAACCCAGTCCAGGTTCTAACTACAATTATTAATTAATGATATATGTTTTATTGGGCTAGGATAAAATTTTATAATGGTTTAGTAATATATACAACTATATATACACATCCTTTTCACCATTTTAGAGAGAGAAGAGAAAGATAGATTTAATCATTCATTTGCACTTCTTTACAATTTGCTCTTCCACCATTCTACTTGAGGAGTCATTTATTAGGGTTTATACTTGGAAAATAATATTGTCTTATAGAAAAGTCTTAGATTATTTGGCCTATCTTAGTGATCCTTACAAACCACAACAACCTCTTGAAAATAACAATTAGCCAAGGGAGAAATTGAGTCTTGACAGGTTCATCTTCCAGCTAAGTATCTCTAACTCTTAATCCTCTATTTTAGTAGATAGAAGTAGCATAAGTAATGGGTTTTTAATTCATTTATATCTCCATGAAATAGGGTTATATATATATATATATATTGACTTAATTATAGTTATTCTATGCATGTTTAATTTTATGTTTAATACCCACATTTTGTGCCACATGTTTTGGTGAGCACTAGGTTAGATTTCACTTTATATTTACTTTTTGAATAAGCAAATATAGGAATTATCTAGAGTTATAGTATGATTTTCCTTGAATATATTCTTTGGAACCCTCTCTAGTGATATTATTGTGATAAGGGACCCCTTGGTTAGGTCTAGCAAATCCATCTTGGTCATAACCCCAATTGTCTAAATGTACTAACAAGCAGAAAGGTAAGTTTGATTTATCTCCTCTTAGCTATGATTGATTTATAGATTAGCTTCACTTTCCATTGTATACACTTACAACAATGATAATGAAAAAACTAATGATGTAAATGCAAATATAAATGAATAAGGTAGTGATTATGATGTATCTACTTTTTGGGTATGATTGTGATGACATCCCTCTTAGCTATGTCACTGATCCTATTCCTCTATTTTATGATGATGAAGAGTTAAAAAATATAAAAAATGGTATCATTCATAATGTTTAAAATTAAAATGTTACATGCATACCTTCTTTAGTTAATTTAAAAAGTGAGTGTGTTTCCTCCCCTTCTAATGATGCAAATGTTGAAGAAGTTGAATGTTCCTCCTATATCCCTCATGATTAAAATGTTAATGCAATAAAGTGTGTGCATTTTTCTCCAAGTAATACTAATGTTGAAAATTATATTCTCTCTTTGGATGATTCAAATGTAAATATTCAAATTTGTCCTTCTCCTATAGTTTGTGATAATCAAAATGCATGTTCTATGTCTCCCATCATCTTGCTTGAAGAAAAAATGAGAGTGCATATGAAAATCATAAGGAAGTGTTTACAAAAAAATGCATTGTTTAGGGACACAAATAAATTCCCAATCATATCTAATGTATCATTTTTAAAGATCAAGTCATTTAAGATAAATAAAATCAAAACTAACATTGCATCTTCTCTCCCTTATTTAAAAAGTAAAAATGAAAGTGAACATTACATTCTTCCCTCTCATGTTGTTGCCAATGAAATAGAAAAATATTTATTTCCTTCCCTCCTTTGAAATTTTTGATACAAAAGAGTAAATTATTACAAGTGAATGTTTTTCTCTACTCCTATTCAATGTCAATATATTTTTAATGACAATAGTAACAACCTTCATGATATCCAAGATGATATACTCACATCTTTAAGCATAGATACCCATTTACAAAATGAAGTAAAACCATGTGATGATCCTCCCATTGATAGTGTAAAACATTCAATTATTCATATATTTCATGTGCATGGTAATTTACAACCACTAGCAAAAACTTCAACCTCTTCTTGGTATATGTTATCTATTAAGACTACCATGGGAGATTTACAATAATAAGTCAACACACAACCTGAAAATTTCTTCTCATGAGGCTATTCTCGAGGAGAATACATTAGCAAAACAACCTATTGCTAAGAATGTATTTGAGCATCATTATCCTTCAAGCTTTATTATGCCTAAGTTTTCCTCATTTTATGGCCAAGGGGATCCTGCTATTCATTTCTAATAATATATACACTCCTTTGAACATTAGGCCAAAAATAGAATCTTTCTCTTAAAGTTTTTTCATCATAGCTTAACCCAAGGAGCTCTTGATTGGTTTTATATTATTCCAAATGGTTCATTATCAACCTTAATAAAACTTGAAGGTGTGTTTCTATCACATTTTCATTGTTATACCTTACCTAAATTACCATTAGAACATTTTAAAGCATTGACACAAATATAAAATGAGTCTATACAAGACTATGTTATTTTATTTAAGGATGATTTGTATTCCTTAACCTATACACCCTCATATTTGTACGTACAATTTATATTTAGTAGATTTCTTCTTTCTCCACTTAGATAAAGAGAATTTCATAAGCCCTTTACTTCATTCGAGACCTTATATTTGGATGTGCACAAATATGCATGTGATTTAATGAATACTCAAACCAAGTTTTTTATCTTTTCATTGAAAACAATGCATGATAAACATCACATTTTTAAGGCAAATAAAAAAGTCGTAAAACATCATAAACCAATTCAAACACATTATGCAGAACCAATAACCTATATCAAAAACCAAATGATAAAGGTGTTGAACAAAGGAAAGGAACATAATTATAGAGTATTCCCACATTAAGACCATATACTTATATTAAATAGAAACCTATTTAGTTTGATTGGTACCAAGATAGACCACATGATCTATTGTGAACTTTGTTGGATAAATGAATGATAACACTCCATCCTAATTCACATTATCCACCACACTAATTTGAAAAGGTAAAAAGACAACACTTTTTCACTTACCATGGTATTAACAAACATTGAAATAATAAGTGTTTTGATCTTGAGTAAAATCTGACACAATTATTCAATCAGGGAATCATTGCATATCAAAAAGACATATCTAGACCTATTCTACGTGCTTCTCCTAGAGGCACATCTAAGAGGGTCAGTCCATCCCATGCTACTCCTTATGAGGAACACGTGGTCTATTGACCTTCACATAATATGACCACTATTATAAGTTCTCCTATTCTACTCTTTCCCAGGACTGGTCTCTCCCACACTAAACCTACCAAGGAAACATTGGTCGATCGAGTCCTTCATAAAGACACATGTGGAGAAGGTAAGTCTACATAATATATATGGGTACCTAAATAGATAAATATAAATACATAAGAGATTTATATAGATACTTCATATTTAGTTATAGAATTAAAACCAACAGTCCCATTACCACATGATCATTACAGTCAAGCTTTCTTATTTCTATTTGGATTTCATTGCATATAATGATTCCTTTATTTCCACTATAATAAAAATAATTCATTAATGAAAATATTTATTTACCATATATAAACATACATCATAAAAATAAATGCAAATAAAACCATATAAAAATCAATAAAGAATCAAGCATCACACATCTATTTGAAACTAAATAAACCATGTGAAGCATGTCATATATATATAAATATATATATGTATATATACATATATATATACATATATATATAGACATATATATATATATATATACATATATATACATATATATATATATATCAAATGATACATAGTTTATACAAATAAAAACATCAATTATATGCCAGGGGCATATCTCCAAGCATATACTCATTATCACTATCTATATCCATGACCTCGATGGAGGTATCCATCACCCCACATAAAAATAAAAAATTATACCCAAAATGAAAAAAATTCAAAAATTTAAAATTACTAGTAAATTGACAATTAAACCTACTTAGCAGTTCAGTGAAATCTTTGCTAGCTAGGGAAGTCTAAAGTACATCAAATCACTTTGGTCAAGGGGATCTATTGCATGGCATGGTTCTCTTATAATCAGATCTTGAATTTTAGAAAATTTCACAATGTAAATGACTTTAAATTTCTATTCAAAGTAACTAATATACAACTTCTGCACACAAAACTTAAAATGTGCATATCTTGAACACTGGTTATCCAAGTTAGAAACTATAAGCTACGTTAAAATCTAGACAATGTGATCTTCCATATTATACCAAATTTTCAAACTTTAAGAAATTATTAAAAAAATTAAAACTTTTCTACATGCAGATATTCTACTAGATTCCAAGTATTACCAAAAACAATGTTACAAATTGCCATCACCAATACTATCATCAAATTATCAAGCAATTTATATCAAGAAAATTATCATTTTTTATTTTGAGAGGAAATGAATATAAATTACTATATCACCTTTTCCAAAATGGGGGGGGAATATTAGTATGGTAATGTTTATAAACATATTCTACATAATCAATTACAGTTTGCACATTCTCTAGATTTAGTGGGGGCATGCTTTGGAAACATGTTCTTTACACTTGTTCAATATTTAACATCTCCATATTATAGTGGGGGAAAGTTTTAAAAACATATCCTCCAAATTGGTACTTATTTAAATTTTATATTTCTCCATATATAGTGGGGTCATGCTTTGGAAGCATGTTTTCCATACTTACACAATTTCCAAATTAGCAAAAATAGAGTTATATGACTCAGATTCACAGTTGTGGCAGAATTTTATATATTTGTGCCATTTTTTATACAAAATTTTAGCATGAGACATATCTAAGGTAAACATGATATATTTAATGTGTGCTTAATATTAAAAAATCCAAATCAATTTCAAATTTCAAAACTCTTTTATGGACAGTTACCACATTATGGACTTTTATGTACCGATACCCTAGCCAGACTTTTACAAATTGTATTGAGGTTTACCCCTCTACAATAGTTGGATATTTTTAGTTTTATTGGAGGAAGTGAATCATTTGGTATCACTAAGTTTTTTTGTGAACTTGATTACATCACTCATTCTATACTAAGCTATATATATACATATTTTACACTCAAATTGTGTTGGTCAAGAAATGACACTCTCAACAGTTGAAGCACCACTTTTTATATTTCAAGTTGGGGGCATGATTATGTACTAACTCTTCATAATATATATAAAACACCACCATGGTTCAACACACTTAACCACTTTTAGGCTCACTCATCTTCCTGGCTAGAATATGGATGAGGCTGCATGCCCCTATCTGTTTCTCTAGTTTTTAGTACTCTAGAACCACACTACATGACACTGACATAGGTGTATTCCATCCATGATCTTTATTTATGTTACATTTTATTATTGATTACATTCAAATTATACACACTTATTACTTTGTGTAATGTACTTGGTTATAGGTAAGGTTCAAGAAAATCTCAAATAAAGACAAGGTGTGTTGTCCACACCATAGTATACATTTTCTTTTCCTTTAAACTACTAATATCAATTTTTATGCATCACTAGATTAAATGGGGGGGGGGGAGGGGGGTGAATGTAGATATCCATTTTGGTATAAGTACACATATTTATAGCCTCTTTATATGTATACACATTTTGATTGAGCATTAGATATCTAGTGATGCAACTTCTTGTGGACCTCTTTGATTCCACTTTATTTCACTTGATTTACCTACCCCCTGGGCCTGTATATTATTTTAATATTGCTTAGCTAATGTATGTTAGGTATCCTTACCTATTATTTTCTATTATCTATGAATTTGTATCCCTTGGACACCTACATCTGCTTTGTACATTTGCATTGATGTTAGTGTCCAACTACTATGCAAGTATCTGAGCTTATCTTTTTGTATCTTGCAATTTTGTGACCATTTATTTTACCCTCTTTATCCATTATATTGTTGGATTTCATGTGTCACTAGGTCCTAGTTCAAAATCAAGACATCCCTATACATATAAAGGTTATAGTCTAATTAAAGAACCTAACAATTTGATTTGGCAACTATCTAATAGGAAAGTACTATATATTTCAAGCTATGAAATTACACAACACTAAATCAAATATCTAAAGCATTAAAAAGGTTAAAATACTATTACATTAATTATACTAAGGGTTATTAATAGAAAGAGAATATACTTTCACTATTACAATTACACACACATGCCTAGGATGGAGAACTACATGCAAGTTTGGGGCCCTTTTTGGAGTATTGGCTATGTAAGTAACACTTAACAACAAATAAGGTTGCTAGGGTTGACTCGAATCACATGATAACCCCTGTTTACCAAGTTACAAGAGGTCTAATTTAAAATAGCCATGGTTTTAATTATTATCTAGATCACATACATAGGAAGACACATACACTTATGTAAATCAGTTATATAGGTGATAAAGTAAGCTTGGTGTAAATTTGGATCCATTCCTATACATATCTTTGACTAAAAACTTGTGTCGAAATCCAACACCTATGTTGATGTTACTATCCATGTTCAATGCAAATTTATGGTAGATTAAAAAATAGTCAAAACATAGAATAAACAAGGGCAAGATCTATAACGTAGCACTGTAATGACTCTTGCTCACTTTCATACCTCAGAACAAAATATCAAACAAGATATGATCTCTTTTAATCCTTGGATACTTTTTACTTGTTATATTTTTTGTGCATTCTAGATTAGAAAAAAAAAATATTATTGAGTGTCATTTAATATAAATATGAATATTGTTATTTCTTTCAAATAGTTTATCAATTTATGTGTATTCTATGAAAATACCCCTAAAACCATAAAATAAAAGTATAATTTTTCTTAGTTTACTTCACAATTTTGCATATGAGTTTTATAAAAGGGTCTCCATTTCTTGAAAATAGATTGGGTGTGTTGGTCACAATAAATGATTAATTTTTTGAGAAAACATTGTTAAGTGTTTAGAACTTATAATATTTGATTAATTTTGAATGAAAACCAACAATTATGATATAAAAACTGATATTTTAAAAATAAAAATGAATATTAGCTTCATTATTATCACATAACATAATAAATCGTGCCATTTACAAAGAGACATGCGTGTATAGTGATACATGAACCTTACCTTTGAGGTTTTTGATATAGTCAAGAGTGATCAATTGATTACAAATTAGTAAGTGTATTTTATTTATTTATTTATTTTCTTATGGGAATGACTTGGAATAGGGGGAGGCTTATGTATTTATTTTCTTCTATCCAAGTGTCTATAGCCTTGATAAAGATACATATAGCTCTACTCAAGGCCTTACTCCATTTCTAACCAGACATTCATAACCCTAATGTAAATTACTTAAATCATCCTTTTGAGAAAAGAAAATGATTTTATTTCAATATTTCATATTCTCCATTTTCCTTCTTATTTTATTTCTATTTTTCCAATCTTTCAAAGGGTTAAAAACCAATTTGGCCAAGGTATAGGTATGCTTAAAAAACTTAGTCACAAATGATGTTTCCTTTGTTGGTTTTATACACCTCAAGGCAATTCTTAAAGTGAAAAAGTGTAGTTGTGACTATTTTTAAACGTAGAGACCATTCTTAATTAATGTAATGATTTTGATATAAACACTCAGTTCTCTAGTGAAAACATAAATAAATCAATTGTAATATTTATGTTCATAAAAAAAATTCACATTTTTTGGGATTTCAACATTTAATATTGAATTCATCTCTTATCAACTAATTTAAAGTGATGAGAGAATCCTATATAATAATTTGGATAATATGGATACATCAGAAAGTCTATGAGTGATGTCTGGAAAAGATGTCCTTAGTTTCTCTTTTGTTTTTGGAAATACTTATTGCACTACAACCATTTAATGCAAAATAATTCTACAAAAGAAAAATAATATAATCTACTCTAACCTAAACCTAAACTAATAATTCATAGTCAAGGAGGGAGAGTGAACTTGGGAACTTTGTATGAAAAAATACCTACTATCTGATAAACAACCTTTTCACCTTTTACTAATCTCAATCTAACAAACAAATTTATTTCAATAGATCAATCAATTTTTTATTTATAATTTTGAAACAAATTATGAGTTTATAATTAACAAAGTGATTCTTTCCAAATATGAAATAATAAAATGCATCGTTCTTAGGAAAAAATACCTCAAAATTAGGTCAAATGAATACATGGGGCTCTTTTAACAAGAGTTTTATGATATTTAAAACTAGAGGCATGATAAATACACATATTTCATTATGTAGATCTATCAAAAAACAATCCCCCTATGTTTATTTTTCTTTCATATCCTCTTTTTATTTCACATGTTTGATGTTTTCTTGTGGATCAAATATTTATAGGCATTCAAAATCAACATTTGAGAATACCTACAAATATGGACATTCCAAGTTATTTAAAACCTACCTATCATTTCACAAACATTTTTTTTAGTAAATTGACTTCTAAAACATCTTAATGACTCAATTATGTGTATAATATTGTTGTATCATTCTCATATAATCCCTCTAATATATAAACTTCTTGTGCATCATCTTTAGAGTAAAAAAACATATTATAAAAATTCATGTGTGACATATTCATTTTCATCACCTATATTTAAATTTAAGGCAAATGTTGTAGTTTTCTGAACAAGTGGATTTGAGTTTTTTTTTAAATAAGGGGATATAAATTTTGCTCAATAAAAATATGTGTGATGAACTAAATACATTTAATATGAAAAAAAGTTTGATCTAGATGACTGCACATAATGAAATCAATGTTTTTTATTAGGCATGAGGAATGTTTGGTACAACACTTTGAAAGGGGGTGAATATCTTTATGGGGAAAGTGTTTGTTCTTTGGGAAGACATATTTTATATCTATTGTGATAGCCTCTACATAAGTTGAATCTAAGGTTTTTTTGACCATTTTTAGTCACTATGGAGGAGTAACTTTTAGTTTTGGGTTTCATATATAGGCATGTAGGTTTCCAAGATATGATCTAAGTTCGACAAAAATTTCTAAGTATTTTGGTCTTCAGATAAGAAGTTATGAAAAGAATTACAACTTTTGTTCCAAACACAAAATCCAAAAACCAATTTTGAATGCAAGTTTTGAAACACAAATTTTGAAGCATAGAGTTTGAATAGAAGTTATGAAGGAAAGAAAGCCTTTTGACACTTATTCAATTCTTTAGCTTTACCCAAAGCCATGTGTCATTCTCCTAGAGCTCGAGCCTATTCAAAAGTCTTTTGAGACTTACCCAATTTTTTACAAGTGCTCAAGTAGCCCAAGGAATCAAATTGAAAAAAGACTTAGTTGATTTTTTAAAGTTTCTTGGTGATGGATTTAGGATGTGAAGAGCTTAAATTTGATAGGCCCTAGACAACATTTTGATAGATTCATAATCCCACATCAATTTCACAGTGGTCCTAATCCCTTTTAAATTATTTTCAACACTAAGCCAATTTGTTATGGTCACTTAGTTCCATGTATCACTCTCACGATGGCCCTAAGCATGTTCAAGAGTATTTAAAAAGACTTAGTTGATTTTTAAGATGTTGAACCGTAAGGAAATGATGTTAGAAAAATAGCAAAATAGTGGGTATGTGGGATTTTTCCATGTGGAAAAATTTTACTACTCTACTCTGCCAATTTTTGTGTAACTTAGAAAAATGTCAGATCCTAAGGATAGCCAATGAGTGGGATGGCACCATGTATCATAATATTACTACTCCAAATCCCTAGGGTTGTCCATAGAAATAGAGTAGTCTATTAGAGTAGATTTTAATGGGATGATTCCATGTGATTAAATATCATTGGTCTAAATCCCTATGGTGGTCCATGCAAATTGAGAAGTCCATCAGGCTAGCATGTGAGTGAGATGTAACCACATGGAAAAATCTTGATTCATCATAGGAGAAAATTTAGTGCTACATTTGAAGTCTCAGCTAAACATAAAAAGGAGCAAGAAGATGATGTGTGGTAGAGGTGAAGCCAAAATTTTGAGTTCCTAAGTAAATAAAGAAAGGCCACATGGATGTTAGGTGGAAAAACAAAACCCATAGGAGTAGATTCCAAGCAGAATTTATGAAGGAAAATTTTGACACAGTCAATTTTTCAACTTTCTCTAAAGCCATATGGCATTTTTTACTCAGCAATACTTAGCTACTTTTATCTTCAAAGGATTTCCCAGATCCATATATCATTCTCTCAGCAACCCTAGGCTTATGAAAAAAGTCTTTTAAGACTTAATATTTTTATTCAAGATTTTCTCAATGATTTTCATGTTAGTAAAGTTCTAATATAATGGGTAAGTGAGATGCTTCCATGTGTCACAATCTTGGTGACTCGGCCCCTAAAATTATCTATGTAGCTACAAAAGTCTATAAAAACTTTGGGTTAGTAGGATGTTACCATGTGGCACAAACCTATTACCTCTCTCTTTTAGAGGAGTTTGTGCATGCCCCAATAGTGTGTTAGATCCTAGGAAAATGAAGGAGAGACACTGTAATGTGTGGAAACTATAAGGATAGAAGATGAATCCATTACCCAAAGCACAAAGCACTGAGGAAGTGACATGTGAATGTAGCAAAGCTAGGAACATGATAAAAAATCCCAAATGAGGAATATAAAATAGAAGATAGTTGACAAGCATAGAATAAGACTGAAGAAGATGCATGGCTGGAACCCACCAATGAGGAGTTTGTTGACATCTACACTAGCATTGTCTAAGGCAAATTTGATGTCCCATTCCTCCTATTTAGTTGTTAACTCGTGATTGGAATGTGTAACTAAATTGATTCACAAAATCAATTTTAGAATGGCTTGATTTTTAAAACCATGTCACATCTTTAATCCAACTCAAATAATGGGGGAGAGGGTGATGGAATCTGGCCCTAAGTCATCTTGGAAATAGGAGTACATAAAAAATAAGTTACATGCTAAAGATACATGGTAGGCAGTTACATAGGCATGGCCATGATGATCCCAAGGATATTCCCACTTCCTCAACCCCCTTCCCTAATTAGCATGATTAAATTTATAACTACCTCGTTAGTGGGAAAGACCAAGATAGCTCCTGAGATTTGAATATTTGGCCTATAAATGAAGCCTTGAAAAAGCATTATTTAGACCCAAAAAGTGTGTATGACAAAGTCATGTTAAACTTGATACTTTTTTATTACCTATATAATTAATTCAAGCTGAATTATACTTTCTTCATCTTCCATCTAGTATTTTTGAGATGGATTGTTGATGATGTTAGTGATATTTTTTTCATTTCCTTGCATTTGTCCTCTTCATTCAGTCCTTTATGTGAGTTAATAATCTTTTTTTAGGTCATATGACGTGTGTCAAATGGTTTTGTTGAGTCCAAAATATGGAAATGTCATTAGTATATTTTATTAGACCTCTTGTTCCTTCACCCTAGCTATTGTAGCAACCATAACCTTCATATGAAACACTTGTGTGGGAAGATCCATTTTGAAGTTGTAGAATCAAGTTGTAATCTTATCATTCATAATGCAATCATAAGCGAGTAGAGGTAACTATATTTTGGTGCATCACCTCCATGTTTCTTTTTAGTTTTAGCCTTCTTTTACCCCTTTTTCTTTCAATCTTAGTAGGTTTAGTAGTATTTGAGGTGAGGAATCAAGGGAGATAGTCAAATATAGATATTCAATTCACCATTTAGGCCATCGATAACCTAGAAGTGATTCCATTGCTATCATATAAATCATAAGGCTTGAGCAACCTTCTTAAGTACATAAATTAGAATGATAATAGTTTTTAGCACACTCAATCAGACCAAACTTCAAAAATGTTTTCCAAGATTGATGTTGGTCTTAACAAATTTATAGTTGTAATATCTTCCTTCATGCAACATCTGGTGACTCTAATAAGTTTTTAGCTCTTGTTCGTAGACTAGTAAGCAAAATTCCATGCCAAGGGTGAATACAAATCCAAAGTCCAAGGGTATCCCTTTTGATTTTCTTGTGTTACCCCTTTTTTAGTTAAGATAATGATATTCCTTTGTTTTACTCCTCTTACCAAACATCCTAGAAGGAAACTCCATTTTTACTATAATTCAAGTTCCCTACAACTATCAAGATGGCTGAAAACCTACCTTTTGTTGCCTTCAATGGTGGATCCCCTTTAAACCTTGCACAATATGATTATATTCTTATGGAAGATCTTAAAGTATCCCTTACTTTAGTGGAGAAAACACCATTAAACCTATTAATCACATCAGAGTTATGTCTAATTTTTGTATTATTCATAATATTACTCAAGAAAATGTGGCCATTAGATAGTGAGCAATTTCTTTTAAGGGTAAGCCTCTAGATTGGTATAGGACATTGACTCCTAAATATATAGATTCATGGTACCAATTAGGGGATAAATTGAGAAAGAATTTTGAGGATAAGAGTGGTCACTTGTCTTTAGATGAACAATTAACTATGATTAAGAGAATCGTACAAGAGTTCATGTAAGATTTCAATTCTAGATTTTAAAAAACATGGGATAGGATCCCACTCTAGGTGATACCTACTCCTGAGTATGTTTTTTTTTATTACCTTAGATATTTGAATAATGATATCTCTATGATGATCTAATCAATGGGTGATAATAAATTACCAAATGCTTATGAGATAGCCATTGAGGCCAAGAACTTATAATAGATGGAAAAATTACACCAAGGCCTCTTATGCCCTTTTTTCCAAAAATAAAACCCACTTTACAGTCTTAAATACCTACATAAGTGCATATTCCAATTTAAATTAACCAACTACCAATCTAAAATAAAGTTACCCCTATCCCATCAAATTATCTATAAGAGGTTAAAAGCCTTCTCTAGACTTTTGAAAATAAGCTAGTTACTCTTGAAAGGTAGGAATTCAAAATTATAGACCATATCAATCACCTTATCATCCTTATTATAATAATAGGCCCTCATATCATGTACCTTATCAACCAAATAGGCTACTACATCAAGTAAGTCTTTGAAGCCAAGGCCAAATTACTCCTATAAAGCCTTATCAAGCCTTCAAACCCAATACTACCAACACATCTAAGGCATTAGTTTCTATCCAAAATAACTTAGTATAGGACTATGAGTGGTTTTTCCCTTGTAGTCTCCCCCACTACCAAACTACCCATCTTAATGGTTTTTTCAACCAAGCATCGATGGTACAAAGCATAGCATCATCATAAGAGATCCAAATTGAGGTACCACCACAATAATAGGCTTCTCAAGGGCTAGTAATAAGTGATGTTACACTCCCAAATAAGCAAAGGTATGAGTATTATGAAGTGAATCAATTATAAGGTTAGAATCAGGCTTCTTCTTTAGGGGTACCAACTAATACTAGGTACAAGAAAATGGATATATAAATCAAACTAGCAGTTGATAAGTATCTTGTGTCACCTTCTCTAGTGTTGTAAGAGTTTGTTGATCCTCTTTTAGCCCCAAAAGATAAAGAAGTAACTTCTTATAATAAGGTAAAATAAATGGTTGGTGCTTCCCCATTTAATATTCTTGAGCATATGAAGGAAACAAATATGAATATACCCATGTGGGAGTCCTTGTCCATCCCATGATAGAAGGACATATTGCAAGTAACTTTGTCTAACATTAGTCTTTCAGAAGAGTCATCAAAGGAACAACCAAAAGTAATGCTCACAAATACCCTCAACAAAAATAGGGTTAGTCAAGTAAATGTGTGAAACCTCCACCATTATATGTTTCCTTGATCATTAGAAGTCATTTAGCTCATAATTGCATGATAAATTTTGGGGCTAGTAACACAATGATGCCAAAGAAGATAATAGATAGGTTGGGTTTGGAATATGAGCCACTCTCTAAAAGATTAATTTAGATGGATGGAAAAATAATTAAGACTCTTGGTGTCATAAAAGGTTTGGATCTCACTTTGCATGCTTGTCCTAACTTTTCCATTCCCTAATATGTTTTCATAATTGATCTCCCTCCATACTTTGCTTTATGCCTTTCTAGGGACTTTACTACTAAGATTGGTTAATACCTATCATTTAATAGGTCTCACATGATATTTATAACTAGGTATAACACTAAGTTCACCATTAAGTTTGATCCAATTGTGAGGAACCATATTGAACATATCTAATGCCAATTGTACACTCTTTGACCAGGAAGATCATTATATTCAGCTAAAACCAAGTACACCCCTTGAAGGCAGACCAAATTTTCTTCTTCATTAATGGGGGATTGATCATCATGATTTTGATCCTTATAGGCTCATTGAATAGGTTGCTTTGGCTAACTATTTCTTACATGAAGAGGATTCTTTCATTCTAAACCTCGTGAAGACTAGTGAGCATGATGATGGAGTTTGGAAGATGTACTTTGATGGATCTAGAATTAGACATGGAGTAGGAGAAGGTGTCATGTTGCTTTTTCACTTAGAGGATAAATGTTATTCTTCACTAAGATTTCAATTTAGCTACACCAATAATTATTCTAAGTATGAAGCTCTCATCCATGGTCTTTAGTGGGCTAGGATAAGAGGGATTAAACATCTCCAAGTCTTTAGAGATAGTGAGTTGGTTTTCAACAAAGTAAGAGGGAAAAAATTGACAAAAAATGAGTTATTGAAGTCTTATAAACACTAATTTTTGGACCTTATAGATTACTTTGAATTATTTAATGTGTAAATAGTCCCAAGAGAAGTAAATAAGTTGATAGGTTGGCCACCGTTGGTGCTCAATTTGACATCCTAGATGATATCAAAAAGGATAAATCACAATAACATGTGAAATTGGTTGTGAGGTTTAATCTACCTAATGATATCACCCATTGGTAGGTGTCTAATAGTGATCAATAGATTATCATTTTATTTCAAGCATAAGATAAATTTTCTATAAGAAATCAGAGTAAATTATAGCAATATTATGATGACCAGTCATCTAGTTGAAATCAAACAAGATTCCAAACGGATTGATCACACTTGAAAAATTATTTAGTGGTTATGATCAAGTTATAGGAGAGAAGGTGAACATGAAAATTAATAAAGAACAATATTATAGAGTTACCATCTTCAAGGATAAACTCCTCCACCTCTACCAGGTATGTACCAAAGAGGAAACACATGCATTTTTTGAACTGTAACAAGAGTTTGAGGACATCTTTGCATGGGATTATAGTGATATCAAAGGGTTTTACCCTAGTTTGACACAACAAACTATAGAGTTTATTTATAATTCCAAACCAATTAGGCATAAATAGAGGCCCATAAACCCCAAGATAGAGTATCATGAGGAAAGAGTTAACCAAGTTGATAGAGGCAAGAATCATTTTTCCAATCAAGCATTCATTTTGGGTTGTGAACTTGGTCCCTATGAGGAATAATAATGGAGAGATAAGGTTATGTGTTGATTTTAGGGACCTAAACTGAGCCTCATTAAAGGATCACTACCCACTACCTTCCATGGATCAGATCTTGTAAATGGTGGTAAGTGAAAAACACTTTTCTCTTTTGGATGGTTATTCTAGATACAATAAAATTCGAGTGAAGGAGGAGAAGTAGTTCAATACAATATTCACCACCAAATGGGGAACTTATGCTTATAGGAAAATTCCCTTTGGTTTATCTAATGCAAGGGAATCCTTTCAAAGATCCATGGACATAGAATCCCAAGGACTAATCAATGATATTTTACTTATATATCTTGATGATATCATAATATTTTATAGACATGTTGATTATCACCTATCTCATCTCAAGATAGTATTTGAGAGGTGTAGGTAGTTTGGGGTCTCACTTAACCCTAATAAGTGCATATTTTCCATCCATGAAGGTAAGATTTTAGTCCATATTGTCTCTAAGAGAGGGCTTGAAATTGATCCCAAAAAGGTGTCATTCTAGCATTATCCTTTCCTAATCACAAGAATGGGTTTCAAATCTTCTTAGGAAGGATCAAATTTTGAAGTAGGTTTGTTCCTAATTTTGCCAATCTAGTAAAGCCCCTAACTGTTATGTTGAAGAAGAATTAGATCTTCCATTGGTCTAAGGAAGGGAAAAATAGCTTTGAATCAATTAATCAAGACATCACACATGTTCCTACAATTATAAATCCATATTTCACCAAGAAATTTAATTTCTATGCCTTTGGATGTATAGATATTATCTCAACTATGCTAGTACAAAATAATGAGGAAGACATGGAGCAACCAATAACATTCTTTAGCCAAGGCTTAGAAGTTTATGAGGTAAAGTATTCCTTTCTCAAATAGTAAGTGTTGATTTGAAGAAGTTTAGACACTTTTTATTTAACAATAAAGTGCATTTACTTATCTCTCACCTAAACATCAAAGAGTTCCACCTAAGCAAAGATTTGAATGAGAAAAGGGCACAATGGAATACAAAGGTGATGGAGTATGATGTTGATATTCAGGTCACAAAGTTGGTAAGAGGTAGAGGTTTGTGTGAGTAGTTAGCATTGGATTTTCAAAATGATAAGGATATTGTCTTAGTTCTCCAAGATGGCCAACAATCATCTACACCTTTATTGCCTATTAGTTAGACCTAAGAGATGGATAACTTTCTTCAAAATGATGAATTCCTTCAAGGATTGAACAAGGCCGAAAGAAGATATTTTTTATTGAAATCAATTCATTATGTTCTTATAGATAGTGTTCTATTTAGGAAATATGTAAATGGTATCATGTTAAGATGTGTTGAAACAAACTATATTGGTAGGATTATGTTAGCATTTCATGATGGATAAATTGGTGGACACTTTTTTACAAGGACGATAATCATGAAAATAATGAAGGCAAGATATTATTGGCCTAATCTATTTAGAGACATGTATTTATGGGTTAATAATTATAAAAAAATGTGCCTTCTTCACTGGTAAATAAAGGTTAGCATTTCTTCCCCTCCATCACATCTAGGTAGAGCAACACTTCATGCAGTGGGGTTTGGATTTCATAGGGATGATTAACCCTCATTCCAATGCAGGTCATAAGTAGATCTTGATAGCGACCAACTACTTTAAAAGTGGATAAAATTAATGGATTTAAAGGAAGTAAATGAAGCTATTATCTTAGACTTCTATGAAGGCATAGTCACTATGTTTGGGGTGCCTTCTACAATAATTTCTAATAATTAAATGGCATTTGTTGGCATTTGGATAGCTGGTTGGATAGTTGATAATGGAATTCATTTGAGTACATCTTCTAACTACTATCCTCAAGGAAATGGCGTGGCAGAGTCCATGAACAAGAATTTAATCAAAATCATCAAGAGGAATATAGAGGAAAAATAAATAACCTGGTATATCGGGTTGAAAAAAACCTTATTATATGATAAAATCACCCCTAAAATGGCTATTGGTAATTCTCCTTACATGTTTGTTTATGGTAAAGAGACAAGGTTTCCCATATCTCTTGAACTTCTAACTCTAGAGCTTACCCATCAACTAGATATGATGGAGGAGAGTGCCATGAAGATCATATTTGTAGAGTTAATTAAATTGTAAGAGATAAAATACCAAACTATGCATATAATGGAGCATCATCAAGCTCAAGTAAAGAGGTCTTTTGAAAAAATGGAAGCCCATATATTCTTCCTTGAGGGAGACTTGGTGTTAAAATGGGATGAATATAGAGCCAAACCTAGGAGGTACACCAAGTTTGATGACTTATGAAGTGGCCCTTACATCATAACTAGCTATAAATCATCTAATGCTTTTTAGCTCTCAAAGCTGGATGGGGAGAAGCAATTGATCCCAGTTAATGGGATCCATCTAAAGCACTATTATTGAAGTGATTTAAAATTTTTACATAATAATTTAGCCACTTATATTTCCTCTAAGTGTTGTTACACATTAATTAGTTATTTTCTTTCCTCTAAGTGATTTAACATTATTATTTATTCTATTCTTACTTTTTGTCATTTGTTTAGAAGGTGAATCTTAGTTTAGTTGTTGAGTCTAGGTTGAACATGTTGTAATAAGGTTGTGTCTTAAGAATCAATAAATTCAAAGCTTTTGTGACTCCATGAACAATGGATGCATAAGGATATTAGTCTAGAGGCTTAGTAGTCAAGCACCCCCTAGATGTCACCAAGAATGTTGACCATTTTTCATAATCATGGAGGAGTAGATTTCAATTCTACATTTTAGGTATAGGTATGTAGGTTTTCAAGTTCTGATCCAAGTTCAAAAGAAATGGATAAGTCTTTTGGTCTTCAAATAAGAAGTTATGAAAAGATTCATAACTTTTTTTTTAATATAAAATATGAAGACCAATTCTAAACAATTTTGAATGTAGGTTTTTTAAAGCACAAAGTGCGAGTAGAAGTTATGAAGGAAATAAAGCCTTTCAATAATTATTCAATTTTTTGGCTTTATCCAAAGCCACATGTCATTTTAATGGAGATCAAACCTATTCTAAATTCTTTTGAGACTTAACCAATTTTATGCAAGTACTCAAATAACCCATGGGAATCGAGTGACAAAAGGACTTAGTCATTTTTTTAAAGTTTCCTGGTGACAGCTTCAGGAAGTGAAGAGATTAAATTTGATAGGCCCCAGGTGACAGATTGATAACTTCCTAGTGCCATGTGCTAATTTCACATTGATCCTGATCCCTTTCAAATGCTTTTAGACACTTAGTTAATTCATTGTGGTCACCCAATTCTATGCACCACTCTCTCAGTAACCCTAGGCTTATTCAAGAGTCCTTAAAAAGAATAAGTCAATTTTCAAGAAGTTTTCCAATGAGGAAATGATATCAAAAAAATAATAGGTAATCAAGGTTTTTCCATGTGGAAAAATAGTATTGCTCGGCTCTCTTGAAAATTTCCATGTTGTGCAGAGAAATGTCAAAGCCCTGATCTAGCCAATGAGTGGGATGGCACCATGTATTATAGTCCTATTGCTTTGAAGTCCTAAGGTAGTCTATGCAAATAACATAATTTACCATAGCATGGGTTAATGGGATAATTCCACGTATTGAAATCTCACTAATCTAAAGCTCTATATTGGTCCGTGTATATCAAGAAGTGTGTCAAGGTATCAAGTGAGCGAGATGTTACTGTGTAGAAAAATATCACTTCATCATAGGAGAACAATCAACACTACATTTGAAGTCTCACCCAAACATTTAAAGGATCAAGAAGGCAATGCATGGTATAGGTGAATCCAAAAGCTCAAGTGCATGGGTGAATAAAGAAAGGCCACATGGTTTCTAGGTGTAAAAAGAAAACCTACAAGAGTAGAGTCCAAGAAGAATTTGTGAAGGAAGCTTTCAACACTTGGTTAATTTTTCAACTTTGCATAGATCCACATGGCATTTTTATGCTCAATGAGACTTAGCCACTTTTCTCTTTGAATGATTTCCTAGAGCCATGTGTCATACTCTCAGTAGCCTAGATCTTGTGAAAAAAACTTTTAATACTTGGTATTTTAATTTAATGTTTGCCTAATAATTTCCACATGAATAAATTTCTAAGCTAGTATGTAAGCAAGATACTTCCATGTGTCAAATTCCCAAGAACCCAACCCCTCAAAATTATCTGTGTGATTGCAAAAATATATCAAAACTTTGGGTTAGTGGGATGCTACCACATGGCATAACCCTTCTTCCCCACTCTTCCAAAGAGATATGTATAGGCCCCAACAATGTGTTAGAGCCCAAAAAAATGGAGTGAGATGGTGATGCATGACAAATTCAAGTCTAAAAGACAAATATATTCCTAGATCACGAAGTACCAAGGAAATGATGCATGGTAGTAGAGAATCCAAGAGCACAATAAAGAAGTCCCAAAGGAGGAATATAAAATAGAAGACAATTGGCCAGTCTAGAATGAGCCCAAAGAAGATGTGATGGAACCCACCACTAAGGAGTTTGTTGGCATCTACACTAGAACTTTCTAAGGCAAATTTGATAGTTATTTCTTCTCATTTATCTATCAAATCATGATCTAAATGTGTAATTTAATTGATTTGAAGAGTCAATCTTAGAGTGGCTTGATTTTAAAAAGCATGGCATAGATTGACTCCAACTAGTATAATGGGGGAAAGGGTGATGTAATACGGCCCTATGTCATCATGAAAATAAGAGAAGATAGAAGAAAAGTTTTAGGCTAAGGAAACATGGTAGGCAGTTACACAAGCATGACCATGATGATCCCAAAGATATTCCCACTTCTTTGACCCCCTTCCTTGATCAACATGATTGAATTTGTAATTGACATGTTAGTGGGAAAGACCAAGATAGAGATTGAGCTTTGAATATTTGGCCTACAAATGAAGCCTTGAAAAGCATTGTATGGACCCAAAAAGTGTGTATGGTGAAGCCTTTCCAAACTTGACACTTGTTATTGCCTCTAAAATTAATTCAATTTGAGTTATACTTTCTTCACATCTAGTGTTTTTGAGATGGATTATTGATGAATGTCAGTGATAGTTATTTCATTTCCGTACATTTTTCCTCTTCATTCATGCCTTTATATGAATTAATCATCTTTTTTTAGGTCATATGATATGTGTCAAATGTTTTTGATGAGTCCAAAGTGTGTAAATGTCATTAGTGTCTTTTCTTAGACCTCTTGATCCTTCACCCTAGCTATTGTAGTAACCATAACCTTCATATGAAACACTTGTGTGGGAAGATCTATTTTAAAGTTTTATAATTATATTTTCATCTTATCATTCATAGTGTAATCATAAACAAGTACAAGGAACTATATTTTGGTGCATCACCTCCATGTTTTTTTCTTTTTTTTGCCTTGTTTTACCATTTTTCCTTGCAATCTTAGTAGGTTTAGTAGTAGTTTGGGTGAGGCATCAAGGGAGCTATCCCAATCCAGAGATTCACTTCACCATTTAGGCCACCCACAACCTATAATTGATTCCATTGCTATCATCTAAGTCATAAGTCTCAAGCAACCTTCTTAGGAGCACAAATTAGAATGATAATAGGTTTTTATAGTTGATGTTTTAATTAACATGGATATAATAGGATCTAATGCATTGATGTATATTTTGAGAATTTATGCCTCTTAGGGTTTGTGGTTGATTGGGATGTTATCATAGATCTCTTGAAATTTTAGGTTAAAATTTATTATTGGTGTTAACCCCTTTTTGGATATATGTTTTAAAGGGTTAAGGGAATATAATAGCCTATACACAAGGATGAATAAAATTATTATAGAACATGTCAATTAATTACAAAATTAGATAAATTAATATTCTTAATTAAAAATTTGAGATGTGCTAAATATAGAAAGTAACAAATTTGAAATATGTTCTATTGATTTAAATACCAAAGATAAATGATACTTCATTGGATTTATAATGTGCAGGCAGATCTGAGTTCTACACAAGAAGAAATGTGTAGGATCAAGATTCTAATATAGTCACCAAATTCTATAAATGATGTTTTTAAAGATGCAAACACTACCACTGACCTTTGGACACTGACGTTGATGCTACTATCTAATATATGATGTTAATATCCAATACCAAAAATGCGCTAGATTAAGATGCAACTAAGATCATCTTCTATCAATTTTCTACTGATGAAATTAGATATATAACATAGGATATATAATAGTCAAACACATCCCAAGGGTGAAGAATGGTGAAGAGCTAAGGATTGATCCATAAGAATATATATATATATACACACACACAGATATATATATATATATATATATATATATTCTTATGGATCAATCCTTAGCTTTTCACCATTCTTCACCCTTGGGATGTGTTTTCCTAAAATGGGATAGTGGGATCACGGTGTCGAGATGACCTCAATGACCCCTTTGTCAATGAGCACAACCTACATAGCCAATACTCCAAAGAAGGCCTTAGACATATGTAGTTATCCTCTACGTGTGGGATTTTATGTGAATGTAGTCATATAAAATGGAAAATTTGGTAACTTGAGTATGTCTAATGACACCCAATCCATAGGTCCATTTTGCTTTCTCTCTTAACCCTCTTAGGCATGTTTTCATAGTTTCCCAATCATCTATAGCCTTCTAAAATGAACCCTTACTGACCCAGGATAATCTTTATAAAAAAAATAAATCCCCCCAAGTCTCCTACCCTTAGAACAACAACACCAAAACTTAAACTACAGCACTAAAACTTAGGGTGTCCTAATTTTAGCATTGTTATCCAAATGCAAATATGGTTCAAACAGTCATATTCTCCCAGATCCTTATCCTAATTCATGTCAGCCTAACATGAATTCATTTATCCCATGATCATTAAATCCCCTATAAAAGGCCATTCAAATTCCATTTAGAAGGTTTGGTACTCATTTACAAAAGGGAAGCAAGAATACAAGTAAGTCTACTCAAGCACTATTCCCTATTCTCTACATACAACCATCCAATAGTCTTTCAAGCTTATTCAAACCTCTACACTAGCCCTTATTCATTCCAAATACACCTAATTTCACATTTACTTGCATTTTCATCACATTATTTCACTAATAACTTCAATGGGAGAACTACATATAGCTTGATCCCTCCTCAGAGTATTGGCATGTAGGCAGTGTGCCCACACACAAGGTGTGAAGTGCATCCAGTGTATCCTTTACACACTAACCCCTTTTCCCTTTTTTTTGAGTTCCATTTAATTTCATAAAAGACACAAGCACATGAAAAATCATATCTAAAATGAGTTCTATTGATATAAAGGATCTAAAATTTGGTACACAGGGTCAAATTGATACTATGAATAAAACCCAAAAAAATTAGATCTATGTGAGTAATTTGGACAATAGCAGCAAGACCAGGACTATAACATCAGATAATAGGGTGTCTTATTTTTGGTGGTCCTATCCAATCACAAAAAAAACTCTAGATCTCAGTTTGTGATAGTGTCCCAATTTTGTTCCTCCAATATCATAATTTGTCTCAGTCATAACAACATGAAATAATCTAAGTCATATTTTCTCTCATTCATTACTATTTTTAGAAAAGGCAAAAATACTATTTGTTTACACAAAATTAGTGGCTTAATTATTTCATATTATTTACTAATTTTATCTACTCATACCTGTTTATTATTTAGGAATTAAACATCTAATTTCTCAAAAACAATAATTAATTTGGTGAACTTGACTTACTTCAAATTTCGTATAAAAACCCTAAAAACCCTAGGGTAAATTTCTAGCTAATTTTTCACATTAATTTTTGTATTTTTTTTTTGAATATTAAAATCAAAAATTCCTCTCAAATTTTAAAATTTTGTAGTAAATTTTAAAATAAATTTATTTCAAACCCTATTTGCATCAACTAGCTCCCTATAATTTTCTAATCATTTTTTGAATTTTTAGTTGCATATTACAATTAGAAAATCACTTCAAATTTCAAAAATTCATAGTAATTTTCAAAAAAAAAATTCTCAAACCCTAGTTGCATCTACTAGGTCCCATTAAATCAAACACTTTCCCATAAATTTCTAAATTTTCACTTGCATATTTAAATTAGAATTTCAATTTCAATTTCAAAAATTCATAGTATTTTGCAAAACTATCACTGTTAAATCCCTAGTTTAATGTACTAGAACCTATTTGCTTCTTGAGGTATCACCTTACATCTATAATCAAATTTCAAAAATGATTCTCACTTAAGTACAATTTTTTTTACATTTCTTGTAAATAACAAGGAAACCATAATGGGCCCTATCATGTACATGAATGATGAAGTCTATCATATGTTAGTACAAGCTTCATCCTTTGCATTTCATGCTTATGTTTCATTACATGGGATGATATTGCAACATTTATTGCTAAAAAAGCACAAAATTTCAAAAAAAAAATTGCATATTCTCTTTTCCTCATACAAAATAATTACCAACTCTATTTTGCTAAATGCATTCGAAATGTTATGTTACATGTCAAAATATTATATGCCTTTATTCAAAAATTCATGATTTATATCCCTTGCTTTGTATATCTCATACGAAAAAAATTTCAAGTTGATCATGTTACACATATTAGACATATCATAGCACATGTCAAAATTTTGTATGCATCAATGCACAGTTCCATTCTCTCCATCCCTTGTTTATTATCTCTCATGTGGAATGTTATCTATAATCATATTTTTATACAGTTTATAATTCCACTTACATATATTTTATCCCATATACATGGTTTAAACCTAGATGTATATGCCTCCTTGGCTACTATTGTTTCAATGTCATATTTCATGCAGAGGAAATAAATCCCTTCTCCTCTCCCTTAAGAGGGTGATAGCTACTCTCCCTCTAACCAGATCCATGTTATCACCCCTATAAAAGGTGAGGTATCCTATATTATTATTCTTAATGCATACATTCAGCCTATAGCTTCTTCAAACCATATTCAACATATGTGCTTACATGTTCAATCGGAAGCACTGAAGGTTTGCACTTGTGAGACTCTAAGAGATCAAATCACCAGTATGAGAAAGTTAATTTCAGATTTACAAATGTAGAATCATCTATTACATGAAAATATCACAATATTGGAAAATTAGAATATAATATAGAAGCCTCAAAGGCACCCTAGTGTCAATCATGTATATACACCTTCACCTAGTCAATTGGTTGCAAGCAATGTTACATATCAGAACAAAAAATCACAACAAAGTAAATATACAACTATTGATTCAAAAAGCATTCAAATATCAAATAAAATTTAAAGTGAGGTACTAAGGAAAATGATTAAATCTAAGTTGATCAAACTACCTCCTCTACATTCAGTGAGAAGATCCAGATAGTATTGTGCATATTATAGAATGCATGGGCATCACAAAGATTCATGGTTGGCATTGAAAAAGCATATACAACATATAATTGCTAATGAGGACTCTATACAAGGTAAATTAGTCAATCAATCCATAGTGACACATGAATACACTCACAAAGGGTCAAATTCATAAATAGTATAGAAGTGGCTACCAAATCATAACTTAGAATAACAAAAGGATCAAAAATCAAAATTAGAGCAACAAGAAATACCAAAAGCATAGGTAAAGCACAAAAAAGATACAAATCTACCTCTCCAAAATGAGGCTCAACATTCAAATCAATATGGGTTTGGCTAAAAATATCTACAATAGTTTGATTGTTAAGGTTAAGGGTTCGGCAAACATGCTCAAGGCATCACTACTCCTATTCCAACAATTGATAATATTTGTCACCAAGGTTTAGGATTTATTGAACATCCTAAGGCAAATCATTTACAGACACAATTTATCAAAGGAAAAAATCTAGATACAGCAAATGTCAACACTATCATTCCATTGGTTCAAAATCAAGATGATAATAATGAGTGGGATAATCCAGGTTATTATGATTTCCAAGATACATGCAATAAATCCAGATATTCAAAGTCATATTCATAGTCATTCCCTCATGATTCACAATCATTCATGATTCATTTATTTGACATAGGACACCATGATAGGGAGTCTCTTCTGAGACTCATTAGTTAGTAGCATCTCTTCTCATGCTTGTTTATACATAACTTATATCAAAATACAAAATTAATACAAAATTTCATCAATTACAAAAACATTCAAATAATTTAAAAACATTTTGATTGTATGCATCATCAATGCTTTACATTTATACTATTATGTTAGACTTACATTTGTTGTTCTATCCTATGGTTTGTTGATTATCTACATTACCATGCTTCACTTAATCTTCTTTGAGTGTGTGTAGTGACTTCTAGCTCCTTGATTGATTCTCTCTACCCATTAAGGGGGCATCTTACTTATACATTTGAGATACACATTGATACATCTTCCCACTCAGGGCATCTTCTACATGACTACACCATCTAGGTTATGTCATTCCTATACCACACACTCTAGTTATCATGTTGACATACATTACTTACTATCTTACACATATTACCACATCAAAACTCACTAGTATCTTACACTTGTGTATTTCCTAGCATATACCTACTCTTGTACTAACATGTCTTGCATACTTTCACTTCTTGCTTTGATTAGTTAGATGTGATTGTATTTCTAGTTTTTACATGCTTTCCTTTCTTTCTTTTCATAGCTATATGTGATTGCATTTCTAGTTCTAATTTTGTTTCTTATGTGTGCCTTAGGACATTTACCAATGCCCTTTGCTTCTATTCATGTGTGTGTACCTTTGTATATTTGCCAATGTCCCTTGCTTATACTCTGCTATGTGTATGTGGCCCTTGGTCAATCTTGCTTGTTTTTATGGTATGTGTATGTGGCATTTGAACATGCCTTGTATGTTTGCTTTACAATATGAGTGGCATGTTCCCATGTCCCTTATTTTTTGGTCCCTTAGCTACCCTTTTATGCTTCTTGATTCTTGTTGTGTATGCTTGTTACTTGATTTCTTGTCCTTGTTTGCAATGCCATGATCTATATCATGCATTTATCTTGATTTCTTAGATGTCATGATGGACATCATGCTCCATCCCTCCTTGAAAAATAATAACTAACATGTTCAATACATTTCACATGTTTTTACATTATTATATCTATCTATACATACTCTTGTTGATCTAACAATCTCTCAATATAAATATTGATATATTTTGATATAGCTTGTCAACATATCATTGATATATCATATATCCATGTAGCATAACCCACTTGTAGGGCTATCTCTTCTGAGGGTAGCCATTGTAGGGTCTTTATTCCTCCCCTTAAAAAAGGGGGCAATAAATAGGGGCTTTTTCATAGAGATCAGATCTCCTAGTGGTCAAAATAGTAGTTTTTAAAACACTTAAAATAGAATCTAAAACAATTATCATATTTGGCCTTAGATAATAATGCCAAAGTTGGACTATAGTGTCAGATAGTAGGGTATCCTATTTTTGGCACTCCTATCTAGACAATATAAAAATTGATTTTTATAAAAATAGACAAAAAAATGAGTTCATTCATAGGTTTGTCAACATAGAATAGTCCAAATTCAACATGTTTCAATACAATTTTTGCTAAGATAATCTAGATATAAGGGGCATCATGCATGACATGATGACTCTCACTTCCAGTTTCAAGTTAGGTAGTTAATATAACTTCCAGATAATAATCCTTGTTCTAGACATTAGTGATTGGGGGCAATGTGCATGGCATATTGGTCCTCCTCTCTTTTTGAGTTTAGTTTATTTTCCTATGTATTCTCAATAGTTACATACCTTACTCCATCTATAATTGGTTTGCATCATTTTTTCAAATTTGGGATTTCATACAAGCTTAGCTTCCCAAGTTTTCAAGTACCTAAGTTCCTAATTTGGCTTCCACATAAGCCTATTTCACTAGTTTTAGAGTGGCTTTCATACAAGCCTAATTTCCATCTTTTTAAATGGCCAAGAGTGGCATAGTTTCTAGTAAACATTCATCTATCCATGCCAACATTGTTAGATAATAGTACATTCATGGGATTCAAGATCCATCTCATATGACATCTATTCCATAATAGTATACTTTATAGCTTCACTTCATTGGGAAATGATGGAGCCAAAGGACTAGCTAGCCTTTGCATTCTTGAGCCACTTAATTAGAGATTGGACACACAGTCCAAACATTAATTGACACATGCATGATTTTTTAGCTTCACTTTGTAGGTGATGATGGATCTAAAGGTCCTACCTTTGAATTCTTGAGCCACTTCCAAGGAATTGAGTACTCAACTCCATTCATGATATTCCTTTTGGTAAAACACACCTAACACAATCCATAATCACAACAAGTTTTGTATTGGTTTATGTACCTGATGAGGTGTATTCATTCCTCTCTTCCTCTCTCTTTTACCTAGCTTTTTATACATTCTTATTTTAGATATAATATATCTAGTAAGGACTAATCTACTCTATATTTTTTATTACACATTCACACTTCACACCATGCTTTCTCTACACACATCCAACATCATATAGCTTCATGATCTTTACCTTTTTAGGTAAGCTTAGTTACACTTTCTATTTTTCCTTTATCCTAGTATTTCACTTTGTTTCATCACTAAAATAAAGGGGGGGGGAATGTAATCATATAAAATGCAAAATTTGGTAACTTGAGTATGGCTAATGACACCCAATCCATAGGTCTATTTTGCTTGCTCACTTGACCCTCTTAGGCATGTTTCCATAGTCTCCCAGTCATTTAAAGCCTTCCAAACTAAACCCTTGCTGACCCAAATTGATATTTCCATGACAAATCCATCCCCCCTAGGTCTCTTGCCCTCAGGAAAATAGTGCCCAAACTTTGACTACAATGTTAAAACTCAAGGTGTCATATTTTTGGTGCTATTATTTATGTGTGAATCTGGTTCAAATAGTCATATTCTCTTATATCCTAATCCTAATTCATGTTATCTTAATGCAAATTCATTTAACCCATGATCATTAAATCCCCTATAAAAGGCCATTTAAATTCCATTTATAAGGGTTGGCACTAATTTACAAGAGGGAAGAAAGAATACAAGCAAGTCTACTCAAGCACTATTCCCTATTCTCTACATACAACCATCTAAAAATATTTCAAGCTTATTCAAACCTCTACACCAGCCCCTAGTCATTCCAAGTACAACTAATTTTTCATTTACTTTAATTTTCATCACACTATTGCACCAAGCACTTCAATGGGAGAGCTACATATAGCTTGATCCCTTCTCAGAGTATTGATATGTAGGTAGTGTGCCCACACACAGGGTATGAAGTGCATCTAGTGTATCCTTTACACACTAACCCTTTTAGCTTATTTGTTAAAGTTCTATTTAATTGTATAGAAGACATAATCACATGAAGAATCATCTCTAAAGAGAGTTATATTAACAACGAGGATCTAAAATTTGGTACATAGGCTTACACAAATACGCTAAATAAAATCCAAAAAAAAATATCTTTGTGAGTAGTTTGGACAATGGTGGCAAGACCAGGACTATAGCGCTAGATAATAGGGTGTCTTATCTTTTATGATGTTATCCAATCACAAAACAAACTCTAGATCTTAGTTTATGATAGTGTCCCAATCTTGTTCCTCTAGTATTAGACTTTATCTCAATTGTGACAACTTAGAATAAGCTAAGCCATATTTTTTCTCATTCATTACTATTTTTAGAAAAGGTAAAAACACTATTTGTTTACACAAAAAAAGTGGCTTAATTATTGCATATTATTTACTGATTTTATCTACTTAGACCTATTTCTTATTTAGGAATTAAACATCTAATTTCCCAAAAATAATAAATTAGTGAACAATAGTGTAACATTATATATGTATATGAATGTAATGATATAGCTTGTAACTTGACAAATACCATTCATGGGATACTCTTTGGATGCTTTAGGCCTTTTGTGTAACTTCTCTTATGACTAATAAATAAATAGGGATGAATGAGGTAGAATAACTCAATTGTGAAATTTATTGAATGAGCCTTATTAGGTGTTTACTTGGTATTTTATGGATGAATAATGAGAAGGCTTAGAATTACATTTATACCACACTTTTTTAAAATATCTCATGATAGGGTTCAATAATAAAAATACGTTGACCCATACATTTCAAATAATTTGTAGTTTGGATGAATTTTGAGTACTATATTCTAAATAAGGATCTAGACAATAGCATCGATGCTAGTCTCCCTCTATGATCGGTAGTGTTTAGAAGGCTCAAAAACATGTATGGATCTATAAATGGCAGTGAAGGATATATATCAAGTTTTAAGTTTTTTTTAGTGTCTAGGTGGTATGGGTCATCATAATGATAAGGGTCAGACTATAAGATAATCATATAGGCATTATGAAATGGTTGATGTGAGTCTTTTGGTAGTGGGAAGGTCTAAAACTGAAGGGTAGAGCCCTAATTGGTATTTTTCAATTGTACAAAACTTGAGTTTCTAAAGAAGTTTATAAATAAGTGTAGGAAATAGCATACAAAATATCAAACTTTGAATTTCTAAAGAAGTGATAGAAATTTTAAATAATTCCAAAGTTCACTATAGCAAAACACATTTTGTAGTAGTGTAATGCCCAAGCACTCAAATTGGTGAAACTATCCATTATGCAGATAGAACCAAAGTGGAATAGAAAAAAATTGCATGAATACTCAAATAAATTGTATGGTTTACATTTGAAACTCTCTAATAATGTGCTTACATATTTGGGGGAATGGTTAGAGGAAAAATCTATAGGTCTTATGCAAAGAACATTGGATGGAGTTAAAATGAAATAAAATAGTAAGTTCGATGCACTATATAGAGATCATAAACCTATAATAACAGTTAAAAAGAAGACTAGTATAGTGAATCTATCCAACCATAATTTGGATGTGGCTTATACGAAGGTGTTTGAGTATGGTCTGAAATTTATAGTTGTACCAACATGTATACCTATTGATGATTTGATTTTAAAAGTAGAAGCCTATCAAAAATATTTTGGATGAGGAAGTTGAGGTGGTTAGAAAATAATGTGATTTCATACTAAGAAAAACTAGACCATCTAATGAAAATTTAACTAGGAACGAGGCCATCACTTTGAAGTATCTAAGAGCCAATAACGATATTACAATACTCATATCTAATAAAAGAGAAACTACTATTGTCATGAACATTGTAGACTATGAAAGTAAAATTATTTAACATTTGACAACATTTGGTAATTCAAAGGGAATGGGAATGGACTCAAGCAGTAAGATCATAAAGGAGGCAAAACACATTATCAAGGACTCCTAGTTAGACATGAATCTATAGAAAATATTTATTACAAAAAAATCCATGGTTCCTTACATCTATGGACTAAAAAAATCCATAAATATGGGATACCCATGAGACCCATAGTTAATAACATAGGTTTTATATCTTACAATCTTGCTAAATTTCTTTTAGAAAAGCCAAAAATTATTATTGGTAACACAGACTCATTCATCAAGGACTCAACCCATCTAGTTAATGAAATGAGGATTCTCAAAGTTGATAAATAGGATATATTAGTTATATTTGACTTTATTTATATTTTCATCAAAATTCTTATGAATGATGCCATTGAAATCATAAAAAACATTATGAATGATGAAACAACTAATTTGGTTAGATTTTTCTTGAAATCTACCTACTTTAGCTTTAGAAGAATCATATATGAGTAGATTGAAGGTATTACAATGGGGTCTCCACTCTCACCAGTTGTGGAAAATATACACATGGAACATTTTTGAAAAATTATCCTTTAATTTTCACTATTAAAATATAAATGGTGTAAATGATTTGTAGATGACACAAACACAAACTAACCTCATGGCAGATAAAGCTTGGAAATGTTTTTGGAACTTCTTAACAATAAATCAAACCAAATTAAATTTACAATGTAAGTATTATAAAATAACCAAATCACTTTTTTATAACTACTCATAATAAATAACAATGAAATTTATTTATCCCACTGGGTATATAGAAAGAAAACACATATAAATAAATAATTGCATGTAAACTTTCATCACCATCTGAACCAGACACTTGACATTATCAACACCTTTGTTACATGTGCTATGAGAATTTTAGACCCAAAACATCTTGATAAATAATTATAACATTTTTATATGTTTTTTAAAATGAATGGTTGTATTGAAGGTTAGGTAAAAAAAGGATCCATAAAGCATGAAGAGGACCTCACAAAAGACAACATGAAGAAAATATTATAAGCAAGGTTTATCTTCCTTACATCAAAGGAATGATTGATATAATGATAAAGGACCTCAAGAGAAGGAACATTAAATTAACATACTCCCCTCTCAATACAATTAGGAACATGCTTGACAAGGAAAAATAACAAACTAATCCTAATTGTCACAAAGGGATCTATATTATCCCATGTAGTTGTGGTAAAGTTTATATCTATGAAACATGACATTCAATTCAAGTTAGAATAAAAGAAAATTTTGATAACCTCACACATAATCAAGTCCAAAAATTTACCATAGTTGAACATTATTAGATCATGGTCATCATAATTACATATAAAAATAAAAGTTATTTCCAAACAAGATTATTACTTGAGAAGAAAGATGTAGAAAAGATGTAGAAAATGAAAAGAAACCATTTTTTTGAACATAGATGATGGTGAGAGACTCAAAAATAATTGGAAATTGATAATTCATCTTATTAATAATGAACATGTTAATATTAATCCTCCCTCATAACCAAAGTTGACCCAATATTTACCTTTGGTATATAACATTACTTATGGTAAATCAATTGTGCCTTTTTTACTCATGGTTTTCTCTCCTCCTGATGATGGGCCTAGCTTAGACTTACAATATCAAGTATTAAAGAACAACAACACAATTTTATGATCTAAATCATAATGTTTCTAAGTTGTCCTATCATTTTATAAATTTGGAAGGTAACTAAAATTATTTTTAGGGAGAACATGCTAAACACCATGAATACTTATGGTTGTTTCACTAAGCCAAGACATATTTTTATTTTTTTAGATTTTATGATATTATAATTTTAATCAAATTTTGACATGTTTGATAGAAATTAAAATAAAACCATACGGATGAAATTGATCATAAGGTTCCATCCTCATAATTCAAGCTAACCTATTGATGTGGGTTTTATGTAGACCACAAATAACATGTTTTAAACCTCTCATTTTAAGATCACATAGTTGATGTAGAGCATGAGTTTTAGGTTGTGACTCTCCTATGTATCCATAATGGAATAATAATAAATAGTATATGACTTGCATCTGATTAAGGAAAATTCACACAAGTTCCTAACAACATTCAAAAATAGTGTTTTAACCCTGAATTTGATGATATAAGGGTAAATAGGGTTAAAAATATAGAAATGATTAAGCACATGGGTGATAAACAAATACATATCAGGACAACTAATTACCAAACTTAGATAAATAATATTTTGAATTTAAATATTGAGATATGCCAAAAATATAAAGTAC
This sequence comes from Torreya grandis, assembly GCA_037957365.1. Taxonomy (NCBI): domain Eukaryota; kingdom Viridiplantae; phylum Streptophyta; class Pinopsida; order Cupressales; family Taxaceae; genus Torreya; species Torreya grandis. Next base: position 673,213 of record JARHVA010000216.1, on the reverse strand, counting down.
AACTATTGATTGATATTGTAATAAATTATAAATAAGAGTAATTAGTTGATTTATTGTGAACATGCAAATTTGGGCTAAAATAGGTTAGAATTAGACAAGATCAAGATATTAGAACATTTTTCAGATCTTATAATTTTACATTATGTGGCCTTGGATGCTTATATTAGATTTGGATAGTTGTGTTGACACAAGTGACTAACTTTTACGTAGGTGTCATGTACAAAATACTGACTGGATCTAGATGTGATCAACTAGAGACTTCTAAATTTCCTATCACCTTTATTTTGATGTCTTCAGATCATGTATATGGTTTTTCACTCTTTGTCAATTGATCAAAATTTAGATTCCTTACCCTCAGAGTGATTGTGGAAAAAATGGGTTAGTGGGCTTATGGTGTTGAGCTACCCCAAAAATCCTTATATCAATGAGTGGTGTCTACCTAGACAATACTCCAAAGAGGGATTCAGACTTATGTAGTTCTCCCCTATGTGTTGTATTATGTGTGCATAAGGGTGAAATATGTGATAAGAAATTACATAAAATGACCTAGCTTATAACTTGAAAAATATGGCTCATGCTCCTTCAATACTTCAAACCTATAGATAGACTACTCTTACTAATGATATGGAAATATGAATGAATAGGGTAACTTTGCTCACTTAAATGATTGATTGATACTTATTTTGTTTCTTTGTATGTGAGAGGTATAAATTTTATATGTGAGTTATGAATGAGGATTGATCTTGTATATATACCAATCCTTTGTAAAAATATATCACACTAAAACACTAAGGCCAACCATAAGGACACATTACATTTGTAAATTGGATGAATTTTGGGCACTAGACACTTAGTTGGAAAATAGAAACTTGCATCGACATAGGGGTCTAGTTGGGATACAGGTGCACCAAAATATATAAAGTAGGTATAGGTCCAAAATTGTTAGAGAAGGATAATGACTAGGTTTAGAGCATTTTACACATCATACAAGTCCTGGTCATCAGAATAACATATGGTCAGACTAAGAGATATGCAATTTAGCACAAAGAGATGGTAGACACAAGCCTCTTAGAAATAAGAAGGTATTATATATGAAGGGTATAGCCATGATATTTATTTACTAATTGTATAACCCTGGGGTGCTATATAATTCAGATTTAGTATCTACATTTCCCCCCCTTAATATAGTAATGAAATTGATAGTTTAAAGGAAAATAAATGCACACCAGGGTGTGTATAACACATCTTAACTTTGAATGAACCTAACCTAAGTGATTTTATGGTGATTTACCTATAACCAAAAACATTTTATAGTTTATAATCAATGCATATAATCTAAAATTGGAAGTATTTTAAATGTTTGAAGGTAAATAGATCAAGGTTATGAGTACACGTGTGTCAATGCAACTATTTTGCCTTTTGGTAATTTGATTTGAAGAGATGATTAATTATGAAACATTGGATCTAAGATTATAATAATTTATAAACTTTCAAGTTCATACATATATAGATATTGGAGGATAATGTTGGATTATTTTAATGATCCAAAGTTATGTTCTAATTAGATTGCTTATTTATCTTTTATTTTTCTAGTTAGTTGAAACCCATTGGTTTTTCCTCACCAACTTCCCATAGGCTTTTTAAGATTAATTTATATGTACAAAAACAAAATCAAAATTAATATATTTGAATTAATTCCTCCTACCTGGTATAAATAGTGGTATCAAAGCCACAACAAGAAATGAAGGAGAAAGAAAGAGTTTATTTGTAGACATTGAGGATTGAAAAGGATTGAAGAACAACTTTGAAGACTATCACCAAAAGCATGAGAAACATCAAAGAAACCACCCACATGCCAACTATTTTACCATCAAACTAAAAAATATGTGTTTCATATAAACCTTCCATTAAAGATATTTTTTTTGATGAAATGAGGAACTTGCTCAGCGTCTAATAGATCCAACGCTTCATAATTCACAAACCTATAGTAGATGAATAAGTCCATTTGGAATAAGACCTACATGCATGCATAAAACCATCTAGACCACACACTTAAGTGAATTTATCGACATTTTTCAAACCCTAATATTAATATTTGCACATTGGAGTGGGTGTCATGAAGGAAGGAAGGTGCACCAAATTTTTATATGAAATAAAAATGATGTGTGACTTGATTTATATATATATATATATATATATTTTTTTGAAAATCAAATTATCTATAAAATTGTTCCACTATTTTCTAAAATTTCATGAAGAGAGATTGGAAAATGCAATTTCATTGGTTACTTGCATAAGAGGTGGTCAAGGGTTCAAATCCATTTGACCTTCTTTGGTCAATATTATTTTTATTTTCTAAATATCAATGAACAAGGAAATTATGAAAATAGAATCTTTTTTCAGAGTTATAAGGGTGTAATAGAAGTTATAAAGTATAATATTTTAACAAGTCCCAAGATTTTTTGTAAATCAAAATCCATTCAGTGGTAAAGGCTAAACCCCAATAGTATTCCTCAATTTTTTCTCTCTTGCATCATTAAAAAATTGTGAGCTTGATCTCAAAAAATGGTAAATTATCATCATACCATATTACATTAGAATAGAATCAAAATCCTATCCAACTACATTAATCCACATAAGGTTCCACCCAGAAGCCCATCAAGGTGACCAACTCGTACTGTATATGGTACATCCCCCTGATGTCTAAAATTTTTTGAAAACCTTTGTTCAACATTGAAGGTGATAAAAAATCTTGTCAACTCATATTATCATTGATGACTATTCAAAGAACAACCAATTTAATATCTTCTCCCCTTATCAGATGAGAAGTGAGAATTTGTGCAATAAGAGATACAAAATCAAACTAACACTATATATTCCATATCATGAATATCATGTAAAAATCCAAAAAATAGAATTGAAAGCAAGAACACAAGATTCTTAAGCCTAGTAGCTCACACCACTAATCACTCAAAACAAGCTATCAGGTCCATCAGGTCCATAGACCGTAGATATATAAGATGTCTCCTAATCAAAGGATGTGTCAGAATAACTGGAGCAACTAGAAGATATACCACTAGAATGATCCACATAATTTTCCTCATCTTTCTTTTTATATGGAGAATGGGGTCATCTAAAAGGACATACATCTACAAGATGTCCAATACCACCACATTTGAAACATGTGGGCTCTTTCCTATGTCTATGAGATCCAAAAGATGTTGAATCACTAGAAGAACTACAAGAGTGAGAAGAATAATTATTATGATGTCTACGTTTGGAAGACCCTAGAGAGTGATGATGTGAATTTTGTGGAGACCATCAAGAATGATATGGAGAATGCCTCTAAGAGTGTTTCAGGGAATGCTTATAAAATGTCACTATACATGGAAATGATCTCTATGTTGGAACATGTTCTTTACATAGTGAACTTATTTTATAGGCATACTTTTAGTCTTTACAAATTATCTTTCATGTTGAGTCAAAAACTCATAGATGGAGTCAAATGTGGCACCATTAAGCTTATCACTAAGCTATAGCATTTCAATAAAATTGGTGAATGTAGAATTAAGGCCATGTAATGTGATGTAAATCAACATGTCATCATAAATTTTACCAATAATTGTGCAATATTCTTGTTTTAATGTTTTCATGTGAGAAATATATTTAGAGACATCTTCATTATTTACCAATTTATTATTCAAAAGTTTCATGAGAACATCAATCATATTGTATGAAAGTTGTTTGTCATACAAATCCTTTAATGTTTTCCACACTTTCCATGCACCAATTTTAACTACCTCAATATGGATGATAACCTATTTAGTACAAGATGATTTTAAAAGTATGAGTGCATGCTTATCATTTATTTGGTACTCAACCAACTTCTTGGCTTTAGTTGGTGGTGTGGGTTATTTCTCTATGATTTCTCATAAATAATTAAATATTAAGGTGTTTTCCATATTTCTACTCCATTCTTTGTAATTTTTAGGTGATAGTTTACCATTTTCTAAGATCAAACTCACAATTTTTCCATGATGCAAGAGAGAAAAAATTGAGGAATACTACTGGGGTTTGGCCTTTACCATCGAATAAAGTCCAATTTACAAAAAATCTTGGGACTTGTCAAAATATTATACCTTATAACTCCTATTATGCCCTTATAACTCTGAAAAAGGATTCTCTCTTCATAATTTCCCTATTCATTGATCTTTACAAAATAAAAATAATATTGACAAAAGAAAATCAAATGGATTTGAACCCTTGACCACCTCTTATGCACGTAACCAACAAAATTGTATTTTCCAATCTCTCTTCATGCAAGTTTAAAATAGAGTGGAATAATTTTATAGATAATTTTATTTTCACAAATATATATATAAATAAACTCACCCATCATTTATATAGGCTTTTGATTGTGTTTTATTGCAGTACAGTATAGAAATTAACTCACCCATCATTTGTGCAGGCTTTTGATTATGTTCTACTATAGTATGGTATGATGATCATAGGATATGAGCAAGCATTGATCATGTTCATCAACATTTTATGCCATAACTAATAGGTTAAGCATCTGTATGGAGTGGCATCAATTCTTATCAATACTAGGAGGTACAGTATGCCAGTTATAGTTGCTTCATAATTTCTTTCATTACTTCAACATCATTGCTCTAGTATTTTTTTATTATATACCACTTTGGATCAAGGGGAAGTTTGTTGGATTATTTTAAAGATCCAAATTTATGTTCTAATTAGTTTATTTATTTGTATTTTGTTATTTGGGTTAGTTGAAACCCATTAGTTGGTTTTTCCTAACCAACTTTCCATAGGCTTTTTAAAGTTTACTTTCTATGTATAAAAACAACACTTTTATTGAATATATTTGAATTAACACCTCCTAGTTTTTATGAACAAACAACATGCACCCAATCTTGATTTAAAAAAGTGAGTTTTCATATGGCCATTGAGATTATCTCAAATGTGCAAGCCAATCATGCTTATAACCTATCAAGTGTGAGTGATCCAATCAAATTACATGATAAATCTGGTGAGGGTGGATGATTTAATCACTTCATCTTATAAATATCATTAAGTTAGATGATTTAATCAAGTCTAACTTATAAACTTGGTAAGATTGAGTAATTTAACCATCTCAACCTTCCAAAGGTGAACCAACTATTACAATAAATTAGATCAATAATAGTATGTAAAAGTACATCCTAGTTATGATAACATTCCATATTAGTTATTTAAATTTGAAATCTAATTTAATTTTACATTTTAAGGTGCCCTTTACATGGCATATGCACTCCATATATGTCTAAAGCTAAAACCTGGGTATAAAAATGGTACCAATGTATATAATGTTGCCACAAATGTGTATTTAAATCCTATAACTATGAAATTTGGCTAATTTGAAATTTTTAAAAGTGTGTAGGACATGCTTCCATGACATTTCCCTACTAAATTTGGAGAATTTGAGAATAATGTGTGGAACATGTTTTCGTAACATGCCCACAATGTAATCTGAAATTGTGAAAAATGTGGAGGTCATGCCTCTATGTCATGCCCCCATTGATATTCCTCCCATTTTGAGGTGATGGAAGTATAAACTGGTAGTCACCTTACCTCAAAAATATAATATAAATGCATAAGTTTTGAATGGATCTTATAACATATATGATTAATGTGTCTAGGTAGATATATCATTCAAGAATATATAATGTGATCACATCAAGTACTAATATGTATGATATATATCATGGCAACATCTAGAGAGTAAAAATACAACATCAACAAGCAATCAAGCACACACATAAGAGCACTCAAAATTGAAGTAATAGGAAATGGTCCAAGGAGACCTCATACAAAGGGCATGTTCAAATATCGCATAATTGAATAGAAATGACTTAATCAAATGTCCACAAAGCATATAATGACATATTCAAATGTCCACATACAAAAAACTATAATATGTTCAAATTTCACAATGGGTAAGCATAGGCATAAGATCCACAAGAAATGAAGCATATTCAAATGATCAAACAAACAAGATAAGAGCAAGGCAAGACACTCAAGGAAGTGAAAAAAGGAAAACATTGAATGATAAGAAACCAACATAAGCATATCATACTAGTGCCTAGATGTATGTGTTAGCATTAAGTACATAATATATCAAGTACACTAAAAATGATATAAGTATGGATAAAGGAATTTTTAAGTACATAAGCTCAAACATGATAATGGAAAGTGATCATAGAATAATATAACTTGGGTGTATCATGATCAAAGGAGTGTATGCCCCTAATGAACTGATGAGATGAGTAGAGAGAAGGCCCAACATTCACATGTACATATATCATGTGCTTGCATATGTCTATATCACACTTAAAATATTCATGAAACATATGTGTGTGTATATAAAGATTTGATATTATAGCTACCAACATGGAACCAACAACATAGATTCCAAGGAGATATAAAACATGGAAATGTTGAATATTTTTGGATTTTTGAAAAATTGTTTTCTGGTATTTGTAGAATATTTGAAAATAAAAGACTATCATATGATCTCATCCAAGGTATGTAATAGGTATATCCCCACTTATAACCTAGTACAACAAATTGGTTGTATTGACAATGAGCATGTATAGGTGTAATAACTAGCATTGTAGGATATAGTATGCTCTATGTATGTATAATAGGACTTTGTTGTCATGACAAAATAATAAAAGGAATGGGCATTCATGGAACCCATCATTGAGTATTTTATGGATTTTTTAGAATAATAGAAGTAGGAAAATGTTTGGTTTCTCTAGGTAACTAAATATGATTTTTAGTAGTAGAGGAGTATTCTAGGGAATCCATTGTGTATCTTTGATGCAATGGTCTCTCAAGTACTAGCCACTTAGGAAAGGGGATTTCTTGTTGCTTACATTTTTACAAAGGATTAACCTTGGTAGGTTTGATAATTGATTGCTTGGATATAAACTTCTCTTTTTAAAGTGGACTTTCATATGAAATTATATAAACTATAATTTAATTATTGGCATGAATGCATGTATCACACCCATGAACTATACAAGGTATTGTGCTAATTTTATGTGTATTATTTCAAATAAATTACTTTTGTTCGTGAAATATGTTTGAAATATGATATTTGCTTATATGGTAAATTATTTATATTTGTTCATTTGCTTTGATGTAGTGATAACTAAGTAAATCAATTGTACATAATGGAATTTAGTTGAGAATAAAAATGCTCAACTATAATGATCATGTGGTAACTAGGTTTCTACTTTCGATTAACACTGTAACTGATGTATCTGTGGGAGTATCAAGTGTATCTTTTTTATATATTTTTTTGCATGCTAGTTTTAGTATCAAAATATGTTATGTAGATATGAAAGTAGGATCTATCAACTTTGGCTCAATTCCCCCTCCATGTGTCCCTCTAGTGAGATTTCAATCAACCAATGGTTCCTTTGTAAGATCAGTGTTGGAGAGATTAATTGTTTTATAGGGTACACTATGAGAAGGACTTATTCAAGTGGTTTAATTCTATGAATTTTGATGGTATATACATTCCTAAAAAGGAATGTAATGGGATATCTTGACCCTCTTAGAATGAATTCTATAATATGTTAGGAAAAGAGATGTTGTCTCTTTCTTAAATGTATTAACTACTCTATCTACAAGTTGTGTAAGCTTTTTAATTAGAGAAAATAAATCATTCTCTTGATGCCCATTAATACCATGGTATGTGAAAAATGGTTATCCTTTCACCTTTTCAAATATGTGTGGTGGATGGTAGTAATTTAGAAGAATAGTAATCAACCATTTATCCAATAATGTATGCAATATGTTATGTGGTTTATCTTTTATCCGATCAAACTGAATTGGTTGCCTCTTAGTAGAGGCATGTATTTTAGCTATAGGATTATTTTGTAGTGGATTCCTTTCCTATGTGTAAAAATTTTACTATTTATTTCTTGCTATACACTATTGATTTAGAAGAATGTATTTGAGGTGGCGTATGACCCTTTTTGGCTTTCTGTGTTGTGCGGTTGGAATTGTTTGTACCGTGTTTGCCTTTAGGTGAATAAACATGCAATTCAATATTGGTATTATTTAGGTCACATGCATATTTATGCACATCCTAATATAAAGTATCAAAAGAAGTAAAGGGCCTGTGTAATGTTTTTTCTCTATATGGAGAAAGAATACCCCTAATAAATATGAATTTTACTTCCAAATATGATAGGGTATATTTCAAGGAATAAAAAATATATTTGAATTGAATAACATAGTCTTGAATAGGTTCATCCTCATTTTGAGTTAGGTTTTCCAAATGTTCCAATGGTAGCTTGAGTAGTTTGTGTTTATGAAAATACAATAAAAATATATCCTCAAGTTTTTTGAATATTGATATGGATCCATTGGGGAGGCTATAAAACCAACTAAGAGATTCCTTAGTTAAGATCCTATGGAAATATTTCAATAATAAATGTCCATATTTTACCCAATGGTCAAAGTAGTGTATATATTATTTCAATTGATTTGTAGGATTTCATTTGCCATCAAAGGTAGAAAATAAAGACACCATAAAATCAGAAGGATAAGGATATCCAAAGACAATTCGAGTAGGGGATTAGTCTGACAATAAATTATCATTAAAATTAGCCTCATTGGAGGAAATTTGAAATTTTATAGGAACCATTTATTTTTGAATATCTCCTATGGTAGTCATCATAAATAGAATATCAATGGTAGAGACTGGTAAAGAGGTGGAATAGGTGTTTATAGGGTATAATTTACCATCCATATGAAACATAGGAATAATAGGCTCTTTACCACCATCCTTGCATTTTAAGATAAGATCATCATGTGGTTCAGAAACATTAGGTAAAGGAACATCCATTTTACATGATGGTTAAAGAGAGGTCATTATATCATTTTGGATGTCATAAATGTTGATATAAATATCATGTGAAAGGGCTTGACTACTTGAACTTTCATTACATGCAATAGGAATATAGATATACTTTCATTATTTTCATTTAGAATTAGAACATGGTTTTGAGTAGAAAATGTCAAAGGAGGAGAAATGAAAATTCTCTATTTTACTTGAAACATCATCATAAGGAGATTCATTTTTGAATTCAAAAGAGAAAGGAATAGAATAAAAAATACCAATTTCTAATTTAGATACATCATTGTCATATGATAAAGGAATATTAACACAACGAGCATTTGAATCTTGAGTTGCATTATTACTACTTGACTTTGGAAATTATTTCATTAGGAAACCTTTGGCAAAGATGTTTTATTGTTTATCTTGAATTGGAAAAAGAATAGAAGAACATGTGTATACACTAATTTGGATATCATTATGATTTTCATTTTCCCAATCTAACAGAATAGGATCAAAAGTAGTACATGCATTTTTATCATTGATAACTAGAGAGAGAGAAGTACATTCACTATTTTCATTTTAGTGATCTAAATAAGAAACAAGATTTTCAACATTATCAATAGTTTGGAAATAGGCAAATATTCATCCTTTTCAACATGTTCAACATTAGAAAGAGAGGAAATGCATTATGTTATGCATGATAAATTTCTATTTTAAACAATCATGAATGCTAACTTCTTACATGTTTATTGTATCATCATTATGTCATGCATTAAAAAAAATTATCATTTTTAACTTTTTGGGCATTATATGATTAGATGTATAATAAATGGGAGAACTAAGCTCCTCATATTTTCATTCAAGAAGGATATAATCACACTCATAACCATATGAACACATATTATGAAAATTCACATATTTATTTCGACTTGCATTTTCATCCTTAGTTTTTTTATTATCATAGCTATAAACACAGGATGAGGATTGAACACTTTTTTTATATGCCATAAGATCCTCATATGCAATACATTGGTCATTAGTAATATTAAGCCAATGATCTAAGAAATGGGGTTTCCTAGAGCTTATCATAGAACTAAACATATTGATGAAGGATACAAATTTGGATGCAACCACATAGAGGATAAGAACAATGCCAAGGGAAAAATTAGAAACAAACATTCTTAAATTTATGCCCCTGTAATAAATCAGATCTAGAAAATAAATACAGTAATCTAAAAATGAATTTTTGTAGGAGAAATGCTAATTTTAATTTAGGGTTTGGTTAAAATAAGAACAAAATATGGGTTCACAAATTTTTCAACACTAAATTTTATGATATGAGGGTAAATAGAGTTAATAATATATAAATGATTAAGTATAATGGTGATATATATATCTATAATAGGCCAATTAATTTATAGACTCAGATAAACAGTATTATGAATTTAAACACTGAGATATGACAAAAATAGAAAGTACAACTATTGATTTATATTAAAATAAGTTAAAAACAAGAGTAATTAGATGTCTTATTATGTGCATGTATATTTGGGCTTAAACATGATGGAAGTGGATTAGATTAGGATCCTAGAATAGTCATCAAATCCTAGAATTTTACATTGTGTAGACTTTGATGTTTTTTTTAGATTTGGATGGTTGCTTTGATGCAAGTTTATAATTTTGATTTAGGTGTCCTATGTGGAATACTAATTATATATGGATGTGACCAACTTGAGCCTTATGGGTCTTTTGCTACCCTTCTTCTGATATCTTCATATTATGTGCATAGTTTATTACTCTTTATCAAATGATTAAACCTTGGCTTCCTAACCCATGGAGTGACTGTGGGAAAAATGGGTTAGTGGTTTCATAGTATTGAGATACCCTAAGGACCACTCTATCAATGGGCACTACCTACATAGCCAATACTCTGAAGAGGGACTCAAACTTATATAGTTCTCCCCTATGTATTGTCTTGTGTGTGCACAAAGATGAAATATGTGATAATCAAGTATATACAATGATCTATCTTTTAACATGGAAAATATGGATCATGGGATGCTCCTTTAGTACTTCAAACCTATAGATAGACAACTAATATGAATGATATTTACTCACTTAAATGCTTGATTGATATTTACTCACTTAAATGATATTTTTTTGCTTTGTATGTTAGAGTTATGAATTTTCTAAGTGAGTTATGAATGAGGATTTATCTTATATATATACCAATCATTTGGAAAAATATATCACACTAAATCACTTAGGGTGACCATAAGGACATACGACATTTTCAAATTGGATAAATTTTTGGCACTAAAAACTTAGTTGGAAAAAAGACACTTACCTCAATGTAGGCATCTAGCTAGGACACAAGTGTCTGAGAACCTAGAAAACATATACAAATGATGTTATGACATTAATGTGCACCCTTTGAGAGGGTTATTTAGGATCTCTCTCATTAAGTCACAATATTGGGACAACCCTAGGCTATGGGTAACCTATGTTAAGTCTGAACCTTCAGAGTAGGCCAGCTTCCTCTTTAATGCTCACCTAAACTAATGCTAAGTTAATGCTTCATAGAGAAAAGGGTTAGAAAGGGGATAAGGGATCCTAATAAAGTTACCCAAGTGATGTACAAAACATAAAATGGTAACTCCCATAATCTTGAACCCACGCTAGATTAGCAGAAGACAATACTAGTTCACACAACCTCAAGATTAAGATACTTGCATAAGTATTTCATAGAAGAGGTTTAGAGTAGAACACTAATATATACATGTGGATAACATTTAAAACTCCTTAAATAAGGTCATAAAGGAGGACCATGGATGAGAAATATTCTCCTTCACATAATGCCAAAGTGCACAGCTCACCAAACTAGATCCAAGGCAATAGATAGGTAAGGAAACTCCTTATTACATCAAGAGACAATTCTTACAAATATTTGATAAGTTTGAGCCTAATCAAGAGGAGCATACTTTACACTATCTCAAATAGTATCCCTATCTCCTAGAAAGATAAAAAGTCTAAAATTTGAGAACCTTTTCAAAGGAGAAGAGAAAGGGATAATATAGGATAAGGGGAGAAGAGAGAAGAGGGAGCATGTTTTGAGAACAATTAATGAGTTTTCAGCTTTCAAGGGAATGCTCCACCATGCTTTAGTCCAATCAAGACATAATCCATCATGAACAAGATAATCTTTATTTTTTCCAATAGCCTCTGAGTAATACACTAGAAGATAAGAGTTTTGCCAAAGGTGGTGAGTCATCTTCCTATTTATGAGAGGGACCCTTAGGCACTATGAAAATATATTAAATGCTCAAGCTGCTTCTCCAACCATCAGATCTCTATCCTTGATATTTTATGCATCTTTCCACTTGGATTTTGCATAAGGACAAAACCCTCACATCTATAAACCTAACTTATCTTTGATTAAGTTTTATTTGGGTGGCTATCTATCATGAGCATGGCTTAGGACATTCCTTCATTGATTAAATATAGCTAGCCCTTGCTTTGAAAATTAGACCTAGGTTTACTATAGAGGAAAACCAATCTAAGGTTATTAGTTTTCCTATAGTCCACATAAAGGGCACTCTGATTGATGCCTAGTCCATTTTACAACAAGTTTCCACCCTTCTAGCATATATTAGGTCTAAAAGACCTATTTTACCTCTACAAATCTCTACTGGCACTATTTGGTCCTTATTATTTATCTTGGTTTAACAAAGGTCAAGTTCAAGCTCAATTCCATGTATTTTCTACTAGCTTGGGTCCGTTCATTTCCTTTTGTTGAGTTTAACTGCTCCATTGACTTTAGTCAAAAACATCTTGACTTGATCCTTTTCCCATTATTTGTTGGCAATCCAACTCGGCTCCATTAACATTTTGATATGTGCTCACTTCATTGATCTTGATCTATATGATCAAGTGATAGCCATCGATCTTTCCCCTCAACTTGTAAAATATATCTAAGTTTATGCCATATATAAAATTTACACTAATCCTTATGATCTTGTTTTCAATCTATAGTCTCACATGCTTGTGCCATGTGTTAACCTCTCAAGCTCTCTAACCCTTTGACCTTTGCTCGCATCATTAGATCAGGATGTATGATACAATACAGACAATTAGATCAGTTAGGACCCACTATTTAAAAGCCAATAGTTACTTCATGATCTTAAAATTGACATCCTCACTCCCATCAAATGATGTTTGAGTGACCATCATTGACATTCCATAGACCGTTAAAGTTAAGCTCCAATGGATTTGCTTTGCTTTGTATAAAACTTGGCATCTGCATGACTATCATTTTATGTCCTCACAAACATATTTTATGTCCTAAAAACTATCAAATTTAGGCGCTTATGGATTTATGCAATGGCTTAAAGTTGACATTTGCATGAATTTATCACATTATTTGACCAACTTTGAGGATTTATTTCTTGAAGTATAGAAATCATGTGGGGGACAAATTTATTGGAGATATTCTTAAAACTAAAAACATTGTGCCCACTTGATCTGATGGATCTAGGAGTTTTTAAGTACATTTACAAAATGTTCAAGTGATCTCACCTATGAAATTCTACATGACACTTTGATGATGATCTAGTTTAAAATGGATAATTATGTAAACTTAGTGAATTTTGACTGAGGAGCCAACTTTGAACATGCATAACTTTCATCATGTTTTGATGGATGGCCTAAAACTTAGCATGTAACAAATAGGGACTAAGTTGAAAAAACTCATATGATAAATTTTTCTTTGTAACTTCCACATGTGTGATATATGGCCTCATCAATATGCTCACTTGGCTCTATTTGAGCTTATTTACAAATTGGCTAAGTATGGAAACTTAGCAAATTTTGTCTGAGAGGCCAAATTTGAGTCTTCATATATTTTGTTGAAATTCATTGGATGACCTAAAAATTAGTGTATATTCTCTTGGGATTAATGTGAATAAACCCATATGATCACTTCTTCTTTACTCATTCACATGTGGCAATGATAACATTAGCAAACTACCTACTCATAATTTTTGCCACTAAACCCAAAATACCTAGATTAACATAATGAAGAACCAGATGAATGTTATGCACTTTCATACTCATTCCAAGAAGTATTGGCATCCCATAGGTTCTATAAAACACTATCCATCTACTCATCCATTATCAACTTGATCCATATGGTTATAAGCTTGGTATGTGGGCCAAAATTGGCCAACATCTTTGGTGACTCATAGGGGTTGCATGCCTATCTATGCAAAAGAACCCAGACCATGTGCCTAGACCAGTCCATTGGGCATGGAGTCTCTACTTGGATCCAATGTATTGACTTCCAATTATACTCTAACCTCCTTCGAAACAAACACAAAAACCAAAAGGAATAAAATAGAATAGAGTGCCCAAAGCACTTATTGAAAGGGAAACTAACCTAGAACAAAATGGGGACAATAAACAAAGGTGATAGAATGAAACTTAGAGGAACTTGAATAAAAATAATCTAATATATATAGCTTAAAACTATTTTTACCTTTCCTCCTAGATCAAAAGGAAATTTTGACAACTTTCTTGCATCATGAGATGAGTCTTTGAATAAAGCATGTAGCTCTTTGACCCTTGATCTTGATACCTGGCTATTATTTATTGAAACTATCAGTTTCTTTGGCAGCATGATGCTTAATGAGAACCAAGAAAATCTAAATAGGTTAGCTATGTGTATCTAGACAGTCTTAACTTTCTCATATGGTTCCTTAACTACAACTTCTAATGGTGTTTTAACAAGGCATACCTCCTTGGTTTCCATGGTGTCCTTAATAAGACTAGGCTTCTCTTTTGATTCAATTTCTTCAGGCTCATCAAGGAGCTCTGCATATTTTTTCCAACCTTGGCCATTATCCTCCATGGGAAATTCCTTACCCACCTTTTCAATCAGTTGATCCTCAACTTGACTAAGATCTTTGAGCTCTAGAAAGAGCTTCATTTTTAGTCACCAATCATCTTTGTCCTTCTTGTCATCTAGAACCACCACTTCTTCAGTCTTCTCCTCTTAATGTATGAGATCACAAAGCTAGTGTTCTTCATACTCTAAATCATTAATGGAATCTTCAAAATATCCAACTTGATTCACTATCCCATCATCCAAGTCTGCCATCTTGAGCTCATCAATCTCACTCATGAAATCATGGTAGAACTACTACCAATGGTCTTCTTCTTCAGGAATGCTCTCTACCTTAGAAATGGTGATGTGTGAGTTTTCTTCATGGCTACTTTCCAAAGATATATGATCATGTACTTGATCTATATCATCTACCACAAGGTCTTGATAAAACTCTTAATCTAAGATAACTAATATGTGATTAATAAGTTCTTGAGAAGCAACCTCTTGATGTACATCTAATACTTCTTCCTATTGGATCTCATCTCCAACTTATAATTTCTCTTATAGCTCATCCTCTTTTACATTATGAAAGACTAAGATATGCCTGCTCTCTCCAAGTGGTGTCCCAATATTGATCTCCTCTTTTGATTTTGATAATCCATCATTATCAATTGTGAGTTCAATATGGAGTTCACTACTTACCTCTTAAAGGAGTGGCATAGGATATCTTTGGGATGACTCCAAGAGAGATGAGACATATGTGGCACCTCTGTGGTCTAATTGATTGCCTTTGATAGTCATGTCCTCCTTCTTTTTCATACTGCTTTGGATGGATTTCCAAGATGGAAATGACCCAAATTCTTGAGGAGGGAGGGATAGGGGTTGAGTAGCTTTGGATTTACTTGACTGCGTGATTTAGTTCCAAGATGGGAAAGATAGAGGTTCTCCTTTGACCTTTTGATTCTAAATTTCCTCCTCTTTCCTTGTCTTCAGCTCTAACTCCCTGATCTACTTATAAATATTATCTTGGAATATCTTTCTTTGAGGTGGTCAGTGGCTTCATGAAGACAAGGAACACAAAGAGACTCTTGAAGATGGATGAGAGAGGTTTGCATAGGTTTAGATCCTCCTCATACGTGGGCTTTCAAAACTATATTTGTCTCATTTTGACTACCCCATGACTTCATAACTTGGTTCTAGCTTGGAACCTTAAAGGACTTCATAAGGGGTTATTAAGGAAGGATGGATTCTTGAACCTCAATAGCAGGTTATTCAACAATAATCTCATTCTTTCTTTGATATCTCTCTTGGATAGATCTCCAAGAAGGAAAGTTCTAAGGAACACATGAGGAAATTGTCATACTCAAAGGGTCACTTAGAATGGTCTCTTGAGGAGGAATGGATGGCACATAAGAAGACTAAGGTGGTGTATATATAGGCACATGATATTGGAAAGGTTGGACCTACTCTCTTCAAGGCCTTTTATCTTGTCATCAATGTTTTGAATGTAACCACCTACATCCATCATGTCACCTATGAGATTGTTCCAATTTACTCTCTCAACAAGTGTCCATTCTTCTTTTATTTTCTGTAATGACTCTCTCACATGATGAATCAGGTGAGTAGGGACATCTTAGGCATAGCATTTCCATCAGAATGATTCTAGTGCATGATTTCCAAGGCTTATGAAATTTCATTTAAGTGATGGTATTGATATCTCATGATAAGGTTGATGAGAAGTAGTATTATGATGGGTTTTCTATCCATAAGAAGGATCAGGTTAGTATTCTAGCATATATGACTTAAATAGGTCCTCATGTTGTTGGTGAGGATCATGAGGAAGCTAATAACAATTCCCTTGGTAATAAGGATCATGATAAAATTGTCAAGGCTCCTCATAACTTTGATATAAATCTTGGTAGGGATGATTAGACTCATATAGATCATGAGGATTATATTGGGGCTACTGATAAGGAGGTGGATAATAGGAATATTCACCATAACTATTCATATTGACCTCATATGTTAAATGAGATGTAAGAAATGACTAAAATTTTCAATGAGACATACTTGGTCTACTCATAAATAGAAGCTTTGATTTGGAGTCGCCATTGGTGTCAATTTACTTGCTTCTAAAATTTGATCAGAGGAAAGACACACCAAGGTCTTTCCACTCTTTTGGAGCTAGTCCCATTAGGCATTCCATGAATTATTATGACATTAATGTGTACCCTTGGAGAGGGTTCTTTAGGATATATCCCATTAATTCACAATATTGGGACAACCCTAGGCTATGGGTAACCTATGTTGGGACTGAACCTCTGGAGTAGGCTGGCTTCCTCTTTGATGCTCACCTAAACTAATGCTAAGTTAATGCTTCATGAGGAAAAGGGTTATAAAAGTGATAAGGGCTCCTAATAAATTTAACTAGGTGATGCACCAAACTTAAAAGTTAAACTCACATAAGCTTGAACCCATACTAGATCAACAGAAGACAATACTAGCTCACACAACCTCAAGATCAAGATACTTGCATAAGTATTCATAGAAGAGGTTCAAACTAGAATACTAATCTAGACATATAAGAAGCATTTAAAACTCCCTAAAAAGGTCATAAAGGACCATGGATGAGGAATATTATCCTTCACACAATGCCATAGTACACAGCTCACCAAACTAGATCCAAGGCAAGAGATAGGTAAAGAAAGTCCTTATTACATCAAGAGGTAGTTCTTACAAATGATTGATAGGGTCAAGCCTAATCAAGAGGATCATACTTTATAGTGTCTCAAAGAGTATCCCTATGTCCCAAAAAGATAAATAGTCTAAAATCTAAGAACATTTTTAAAGGAGAAGAGAAAGAGATAATATAGGAAAAGGGAAGCGATAAGAGGGATCATGTTTTGAAAACAATAAATGAGCTACCAGCTTTCAAGGGAATGGTCCACCATGATTTAGTCCAATCAGGACGTAATCCATCATGAACAAGATAGTCTTTATTTTTCACAATAACCTCTAATAAATACACTAGAAGACAATATTTTTACTAAAGATGGTAATTCATCTTCCTATTTATGAGAGGGACCCTTAGACACTCTAAAAATCTATTAAATGTTCACGCTGCTTCTCCAACCATCAAATCTCTATCCTTAATCTTCTATGCATCTTTCCACTTGGATTATGCATAAGCACAAAACCCTCACATATATAAACCTAATTGAGATTTAATTAAGTCTTCTTTGGGTGGTTATCTATCAAGATCATGGCTCAAGACATTCCTTCATTGATTAAATATAGCTACCCCTTACTTTGAAAATTGGATTGGGTTTACTATAAAAGAAAACCAATCTAGGGTTATTATTTTTCCTATAGTCCATATAAATGGCACTCTAATCAATGTTTAGTCCTTTTTACAATAATTTTCCACACTTTTTCCCTGTATTAGGCCTAAAAGACCTATTTTACCTTTATGGAGCTCTACTAGTAATGATTGGTCCTTATTATTTATCTTGGTTCAACTCTGGTCAAGTTCAATCTCAATTTTATGTATTTTCTACTAGCTCGAGTCCATTCATTTGCTATGCCTGAGTTAGACTACTCCATCAACCTTAGTTTAAAACATCTTGGCTCAATCCTTTTCCTATTGGTTATCAGCAATCCAACTTAGCTCCATCAACATTTTGACCTATGGTCACTCTGTTGATCCTGATATGTATGATCAAGTATTAGGCATTGATCTTGCCCCTTGACTTGTCAACTCTATTGAAGCTTACACCACATGTCAAATTTGCATTAATCCTTAGGATCTTATTTTTATTCTATAACCTCACATTCTTGTGCCATGTGTAAACCTCTCGAGCTCTCTAGCCCTTTAACCTTTGCTCACATCGTTAGATCAAGATGTATGATGTAATGTAGACCATTAGATCAACTGGGACCCATTGTTTGAAATCTAATGATTACTTCATGATATTAAAATTGACATCCTCACTCCCATAAAATTATATTTTCATGACCATAAATTATATTCCATAGACCATTAAATTTTAGCTCCAATGGATTTCCTTTACTTTGTCTAAAACTTGGCGTTTGTGCAACTATCATTTGACATCCTCATGAACGTATTTGGCATCCTAAAAACCATCAAATTTAGGCTCTTATGTATTTATGCATTGGATTAAATTCAACATTTACATGAATGTATCACATTATTTTACCAACTTTGAGGATTTATATCTTGAAGCACAGAAATCATGGAGGGGCCAAATTTGTTGGAGATGTTCCTAAGACCAAAAACATTATGCCCACTTGATCTGCTAGATCTAGGATTTTTATAAGTGAATTTTAAAAAATTTCAAGTGATATCACCTGTGAAATTATGCATGACACTGTGATGATGGTCTAGTTCAAAATGGCTAAGTATGGAAACTTAGTGAATTTTGACTAAGGAGCCAACTTTGAACATGCATAACTTTCATCTCACTTTAACGAATGGCCTAAAACTTAGCATGTAGAAACTAGGGAATAAGATTTAGAAACCCATATGATCAATTTTTCTTGATACTTATATATTTTTAATATATTTCCTCATCAATATTCTCACTTGACTCTATTTGAGCTTCTTTACAAATTGGCTAAGTATAGAAACTTGGCAAATTTTGTTTGAGAGGCCAACTTTGACTCTTCATATATTTTATTGCGATTCATTATATGACCCAAAAATTGGTGAATATGTTCTTGAGACTAATATTAATATACCCATATGATCACATATTCTTGATTCATCCACACGTGGTAATGATAACATCAGTAAACTACCTACTCAAAATTTATGCCACTAGACCCAAATGCCTAGATTAACACAATGAAGAACCAGATGAATGATAGGCACTTCCATACTCATTTGAAGCACTCTTTACATCCCATAGGGTCTCTAAAACATTTTCCATTTTTTCATCCATTAACAACCTAATCCTTATGGGTATAAACATGGTATGTGGTCCAAAATTGGCCGATAGGTCCAAAACTAGCATAGAAGGATGATGATCAGGTTTAGAAAATTTTGCACAAAATGGAAGTCCTAGTCATTATAATAACATATGTTTGGAATAAGATATAATTAATTTGGCATAAATATATGGTGAAAATGAGCCTTTTGGTAACAGGAAGGTGTTAAAGATGAAGAGTACAACCATGATAGGTATTTTCCAAGTGTACAAGAATGAGATTCTATATAATTCAAATTTAGTATCTATAAATAGATATTTAAAATGACACCATGTTATAATAATCAAGGATCATAAAAATTATCAAAAGGAGGTAAGGTAAGGTAGAAAATAAGATTCAACTTCATGCTTAGTAATTATTCTAATCAAGCAACACTTTTTGAGATTAATACAAAATAACCAACATTAATAAAATTTAGAATTCAATCAAATTTAAATTAATATAATTCAAGAATATATGATTTAATAAATTATCGTTAAATATAATCAACCTTTATTTGGAAGATAAATTTAAGTGAAAGCAAATTCAACAACAACAATTAAATAAAAAGCAAAGCTCACTACAAAAAATGATAAATTTACACATACATCTACAGTAATCAAAGATAAAAGGTTAAATAAAAAATGATCATAGTAATAGAAATAATAAATCTAACCTACTCATAAGAAATAAAATAAACCTCATATAGAGATCACTTAAAGTAAAAAAAACACATCAATGTGAATAGAGAAAGTAGAAAACAAGGAAAAACTCACAAAAAATCTAAGATTTATTAAGTTTCCAAGTCTCCTCAAGCCTTTATGATTGAAATGGTCATAATACAATGTATTTATAATATTATTATGGCCAATGCCTTACATTTTAATAATAATTAGTTTGTGATCACTTTAAAATAGGCTTAATCTAAAGCAACTAAAAATAAACTGAAGCTTTAAATCTATCTTTTCTAATCTAAAAGATAACTTAGATAGATTGTATACTCTGGGGTCATTTAGACATATCTCTTGTCTAAAATTAGAAATTTTGGAAGGATAAAAATATCCATGCATATTCCATAATTTCACCCAATTGTAACAAATATTTAATTATGCTTCTTGAGTGATTTCTAATTTTGGTGGCCATCACATGCTAAGTAAAACTATGAAATTTGAGATCACTATGATCTAAATTGTAATTATTAATTCATCGATTCCCATGATATACATTATGTAATTCATTTTCAAGAGGCTTAAATATATTTTTAGATCTTATGAATTCTCAATACATAGTTAAAGCTATGTGATATTCTAAATAGAAAGTTGACCTTTTTGAAAAGGTATTATGATCCAAAATTGGGACAAACCTAAAAAAGTTAGCTTGGGTAAGTTGGGAAAACCATATTTTATGTATTATATCCCTTGTATTATCTTTTAATTCCTTGTGAAATTAGTTTTGTTAAATATTTACTATGTAATTCACTAAATATGTCTCTAGTGAATATTATCAACTTGACCTTTTCATATCAAATTGAATGCACATTCAAACGAAAAAAAACTATATATAAATACCCCTCCTATATTTTATTCATGTTGTAAATTATTAATGAGCACCAAATTTGCTCATTGTATAATGAATAATCTCAAAACTTGGAATCACACCTCATCACATAATGTCATGGTTACAGAATTTTGTATTCACAGAGTTCAGTTTCCTTTGTTTGTTGTTTTATTTTGACATGCCAAATCTGAGTGAGACATATGGTGTTCACTCAATGGTCATAGATTTATGTACTACATGGAGTTTTTATATGCACCAAATAATTCATTCAAGTATGTGAACACATAGACATAATTATTTCACTTTAGATTCCTTTCCACATCTATGCTTTATGCAATGACTGAGTCATAAGATCCAATTTTATTTTCCTCATTCATTGTACATTGTGTGAACACATAGAGACCATGAAGTTTTCTTGTGACTAGGATTGAAATCTAATATTATACCATTTTAAAATCTATATGTCACCTTATATAAAATTGTAATGTGTCCTGTATAGATCTTGACCATTTAAAAATTATCCATGTAGAGCTCTATGATTGGATATTTTAATTTTTATTACCTATTTTGAGTCATTCAATGTAATTCATTGGTTTTGCTACTAGGTGGAACTGTCAATTTTTTAACAATCATAATAATTTGAATTTAATGTAGTTACAGGTCCTTTTCTAGTGATCTTCCATGTGTATCTTTATTTATCCAACTCAAATGTGGAATACATACCAAGCTCATTACATCAAACCTGTCACTTCATTGCTAGTACACACAACTTGATTGAAAATTAACACATAACTAGTCCATTTGTTTCAAAGGGAATTTAATATGGATGATAATTTATGTTGATTCATTATGTTGGAAGATATGTAATCTCACCAACGAAGCATTAAAAATTAATGCTTTTCACCAATCAGAATACAATAGAATTCCAAGTTAAAAGCACAGTGAAGGCAATAGATCCCTTTGGGACTAATAATAAAATATAGGTCACTTATAGGCATGATCATTTTTTAAAATCAAAGTGATAATTACATATTATATGTAATCACAAAATTCACATGGCATTTTTTGAATATCCATGGATTAATGAAGTCTTATAATGTGTCCTTGCTCTATTAAGGCCTATGAGATTGCAAGAGGTTCATGAAACATATTAAGTTGGCTCTCTCTATATATATACGATGGTGTCTATGCCACTTATACATAACTATTAAGTAGACCCACAAGAAAAATTTTAGGTAAAATCAAGTGCATAACTAAATTCTATGTCAAGAAAATAATTCTAAGTCATTTTTACATGATCATAGAGTTCTTTGAGATTAAATCGTAAAGACTCAAAATGAAAAGAGTCTATGGGTGCGTGAAAATTATTAAGTCCATGATGGGTCCACTCATTAAAGTTTTAAAAACATAATGAGATGAATGAACCTTAGAGAAATAAATAAATCATTCAATGTTCAAAAGGAGGTGCATAAAACTACCCTAAAATAATCTCAAATTTTGTGAGAAAGAGCCACATCTTCAAAGTAATATGAAAATATCATGAAGTCAAATGAAGAGATGAATGAAATTTTTATCTCTAGTTTATTTCAAAAATTTGGATATGAGTTTCAAATAATTGGGGTCTTTATTTTTTGAAAATAAATGGGGTGTGTTGGTCATAACAAATGGTGAATTTACATGGAATACATTGTTAAGTATTTCAAACTCATAATATCAAATTAATTTTGAAAGTAAACAAAAAATCATGCAATAAATAATGATATTTTTAAAATAAACCTAAATATTAGATTTAATATTTTCACATAACATACTAAGTCTTGACATCTACAAAGAGTCACACACATGTGTATAGTGATTCATGTACCTTGCCTTTAACATTTTTGATATAGCTCGATAGTGATAAGTTGACTAAAACTTCTAAAACATATATCAATTTTTTTATTTTTTATTATATGAATGGCTTGGGATAAGGCTTGAGAATTTATTTTCAGCTAGTTACGAATCTATAGTCCCAATAATGATACCTCTGGCTCTATATAAGGCCTTTCTCTATTTGCCAACCAAATATTCATAACCCTGATGGAGATTACCCAAATCACTCTTTTAGGAGAAAATTTTTTATTTTGATTATAATATTTCATAATATTCCTTGTTCATCTTGATTTATTTTTTTTTTAGATATTTCAAATGGTTCAGAACCAAAATAGGTGAGGTTTAGGGATGGTCAAAAAATTTAGTCAAAAGTGATATTTCCTTTACTATTCTTATACACCTCAAGATACTGCTTAATGTGAAAATGTGCAGTCATGACTCTATTTTTGTTATAATACCATTCTTAATTCATGTGATAATTTAAAAAT
This sequence comes from Torreya grandis, assembly GCA_037957365.1. Taxonomy (NCBI): domain Eukaryota; kingdom Viridiplantae; phylum Streptophyta; class Pinopsida; order Cupressales; family Taxaceae; genus Torreya; species Torreya grandis. The sequence continues at coordinate 649,515 of JARHVA010000216.1, read as the reverse complement.
AAACACTTAATTTTCTATTGAAAATATAAAGTAATCAAGCACAATACTGATGTTCATTGAAAAGTTCACCAATTTTCATGATTTTTCAACATTTCAAATTAAATTCATGTCTTGTTAACTAGTTGAAAGTAATGAGGGACTCCTATGGAATGGTTTGGATAATATGGACACAAGGGAAAGTCTACGAGTGATATGTCAAAAATATGTCCTCAATTTATCATTTTTTTTTGGAACCAATTATTGTACTACAGCTACTCAAAGCAAAAAAGCATACAAAAGAAAAATAATCTAATCAACTCTAACCTAATCCTAAAATAATAACTCATAGTCAAGGTGGAATGGTGAAATTGGAAACTTTCTATGAAATAATTGTTGTAAATATTGTCATTGATGTCAAAGGCCTAACATTATTAGTGATAAAGGCCCCATTGCATTTAATGGTGTTTTTAATATTCATATCTTAGCTAATGTGTGTTAATATTTATTTAATATTAATGAATATATTTTTGGTTGCATATAAGTCAAAAGAGGGCCCATGGAGAAGTAAAAGAGTCATGGGGTAAAATATGAAAGAGTAATGGGACACTTTTCTCATGAAGAGTCATCTCGAGGAATTCCAAGAGTCACCATGTGAAGATAAAAGAGGGTATGGCACATTTTTCCATGAAGGGACACTTTGAGGAATATGAAAAGTCACCAAGATGAAGACAAAAGAGGAAAGGATGCTTTTACTTATGAAGGGTCATCATATGACTTTTTAAATGCAAGGATATGAAGGGTCATGCAAGGTTGGCACCATTTTCTATGAGGATTGAAGGGTCATAAAGGGTGAATGCCAAAGGTCATTTGGAAAGCTATAAATAAAGGCTTAAGAAGCCATTTGTATATGCAAGAGAGTGCATGGTTTGTATTTGTTTTCAAAGAGAGAAAAGTAGCAGATATTATAGAGTTCTATCATTTGTTGAGTAAGCAACATTGAGAGATAGTTGTCTTTTATACACAAGAGGGTTTGGTGCTCCTGTGGGTTGGTGCTCACAAATCTTTGCAAGGGGTTTGTGCTCATGTGGGTTGGTACTCATAAATAGTTGTTGTGTGAGTGCTCAGCAAAGGGGTTGATGCTCCTACAAGTTGGTGCTTTTAAACTTTGTAATTTGATTTGGTGTTCATTTATATACTTGAGATTGTTCTTCATGTTTTTTCCCACTTTGGGTTTCCACGTAAAAATTTGGTGTTTCTCTCTCTCTCTCTTGTGTGGTGCATATTATTGTTTCAGTTTTATTGCATATCTTGAATGTGTCATTGAGTGGTTAAATAAAATGAATTTGATTAATAAATAAGATATATAATATATTTATTCATGCCCCCTCTTAGTATATTTTGTGGTTAACAATACTTCCCACTAGCCATTACTAACAATTTTTCACCTTTTACTGTTCTCATTCTAGCAAACACATCCTTGTATTCTTTCAATAGGTCAATCAATTTTATCTTTCCAAACTTGAAAAAAATCACAAGTTTATACCAAGGTTTTTTTTTCCAAATAATAAATCATAGAAAACATCAATATTAGGGGAAAAATACCTCAAAATTAAGCCAAATGAATACATGGGGCTCTAGAGTTTTTTAATATTTAACACTAGACGCTTGGTAAATACCAATTCTATATCATGTAGATCAAACATCAAATAGTCCTCCTCTATTTATTCTTCTTTAATCTCCTCTTTTTCTTGCATATGTTTGATGTTGTAGAGACTAAACTAGCATTTATTGCTAAAAACTTGCACTTGTGACAAATCCTTATACACACTTAGCTCATCCCTAATTTCATAGTCTTTTGACTGTCATTCCCTCACTCCTATATGTATGACCGATTTGTTCAAGAAACTAATGTTCATTATAAATCCATATTTTTCAAATAATTTGTTCACTATAGGCTCATATGATTGAAAATCACTAGAAGATCTAACTACACATTGAGAAAAAAAACACCTATTTTCCCCAATTTAGAGTCCAAATAACCCTAGTAGCCATGATCTAAGTTTGAATACACATCCAAGGTCACAGGTCATTTTTAAATCACTTAATCACACAGGGATTTCATGAACATATAGTATTGCACTAGTATCTCACACACACCACTATAGAATGGGAGAACTACATAGAGTTTGATCCCTCTTCAGAGTATTAGTATATAGATAACACTCAATATAGGGTGTGTTTAGGTCAAACATAACTTCAACCACTAATCCATTTTCCTCTTTTTATGTTTTGTTTATATGACTTATTTATCTATTTTACAAGTGAATAAGAAGGTATAAAACAACTTTTTTAGTGAATATCACAAATCTGATTGCACACAGAGTCAACAGGTGAAGGTGCATAGGTCCAAACTTTCATATATTGTAAAAAATATTTTGGATGTTGGCACACCATAAGGACACTAGCACAATATGCCCCTATTTGATTCCAATGACATTATCCCAGGTCTAAGTCAAGCCCTATCCTTGATTCATGGCACCATTATACAATCATATAATAAATTTTATAATTGCACATATAGTCCTATACATACAATTTATAACTAAGTTTTATTTCTTTGGTACTTCCCCTTTTAGTATATTTCTAAATTTAGTAAGTTATAAATTATTTTGCATCATTTATTACATATCTGTGGCATTGTGATTTTTCACATTAGTTTGTCTAATCAGGATTAAAACTATATTAATTCATAAATTTGATAAAATAAATGTGTTCTTGGGGATCTAAAATCTCTAGACATTCATCATCAACATCTTCAAATATCTACAAATCTAAACATTCCATGTTAATAAAACCCACTCTATCATTTCAAAAAAATAATCTTATTTTAATAAATTAACTTCCAAAACAACTTGGTTATTCAATTATGTTTATGACATTGATGTTTCATCCTCATTCTTCTGTAATTCCTATGATGTATTAACTTCTTATACATTATACTTAGACTCAGGAAACATATTATAAAAAGTTCCTCAGCAACATATTCATTTTCATTACATATTTTTTAATCTAATTGTAATTTTATAAACAAGTGGATTTGTTTTTTTTTTCAACAAGAGGATATAAATTTTTTTTGGTAAAAATATGTTTGATTAGCTCAATACTTTTAATATGAATAAAAAATTTATTTGTATGACTACTTATAATAACTTCAAGATTTTGTTATGTTTGAGGAATGTTTTTTACAACATTTTGAAAGGGGGTATAATTCATTATGGATAAAATTTATGTTCTCTTTAAATATAATTATATATCTATAGGTAAAGCTTTTGCATAAGCTAAAGCTAAGGTGTTTACTATGTATGTAAAAAACATGGATATAATGGGATCTAAGGCATTAAAGTATATTTTGAGAATAACCACCTCTTAGGGTGTATGGATAATTGGGATGTTACTATAGATATCCTAAAATTTTAGGTTGAAATTCATCATTAGATCATTGGATTGTCTTTTTATTGTGACCAGCTAATTCAAGAAAGAAAAAGGATCAATTAATGCCATATCAACTTAGGGAAATAAATTCAATTGATATACCTCTCCCCCTAACTAAAGGTGACACTTTACCTCAATTGGAATAAGAGAGGAAAACAAAGTTTGTGGGAGAGTGGCATGGTATGGGGTAGTAATATAGTATGAGATGGAGGGATAAAGTGTGAAAATGGAATAGATGAGGGGAGATGTGGAAGGTTATGGGAAGGAATTTAGTATATATGGAAGGTGATAAGAAGGAATGGAATAGGCAGTCAAATGTTATCAAAGAAGGATTAGGGATTTGGCTTGTAGCTATTGGTATTTATCTAAAGGAGCACACAAAATTATATAGTTACATAATTTAATGTTAATATAAAATAAATTAATCTAAATAAAAAGTAATTTTTTTTTATTTTAGAGTGTGTTATCAAAAATGATGATGCTGAGAATAAGTGCATTGAAGTGGTAGCATAAGTTCTTCAAGTAGTATGACCAAGTGCATATTTTAGCAAGAAAACATCCTAAATGATGAGAACATGTGGCATGGATAAATTTTGAATGAAAATCATTCCAATAGATAAACTAACATGTGCCTATCCTGAAACAATATGCTTGCATTATGTCTTAGGACTAGACAAAAAGTAAACATAAAAGTAACAAGAATATTTCAAAGTAGAAAAACTAGTGAGTAAACTAGTTGTGAAGGTTGCAAGATCAAATTATATTAGTGGTTTGTAAAATATGACTGGATATTAGTGGTTGTAAGTGAAGAATGGAAATTGATAGCCATTAGGCCAAGAGAGTACAAGACCACATAAGTAAGGTGAAAATATGATTTTTCGGCAAAGAATAGGTCACAACAATCTATGGGAGGGTAAGTAGGAAAATGAAACATGAAAAATAAAAGAATTAATCCTACAACCCATAAAAATAGTAATTTTTTATCATTTTTAGTGATCATGGTGTTGTTGTAGTTACTTGGTCTAGATCCTTTGTTAGAAATATGCAAATACAATAGATGTTACAAGTTTAAAAAATAATTATAAATGACTGTAAAATGAAAATACATGACAAATTACTTAATTTATTGATATTTTTTGTCTTGTTTTTTAATTTTTACTTTTAACTCTTAATTTTTGGATTCATGCACTTGATTAGCTATCAAGTTTGTTTTCTAATAAAGGCTCTTTATTTAGCACTTGGTCAACCAATAAGTTGGTTTTCTAAGCCAAGGTTGTCAATGCTCAAAGGTTTTAATTATTTATTTTTTTAATTTTTATTTTTTAATTCAATGCTAATTTAATTTCATAATAATTATTCTAAGGCAGACTTACAGAGAAACAACACTATTATCTAACCTTCCAAATATCAACTGAACACAATATTTATCCCTACTCCAAGATATTAACTATCTACTAACTCTTCTATTGACTTCACTAACTCTCTCACCACAAAATAATATACTCATCATATAAAGGAGGTAGGTGGTTTATTTAGATGTTACAATAATCAAATGGTTATAACCATTAATCTTATGGTTTTCCTCAAAATATAGTTGGTTACAACAATACCAACAATAAAACCATATTTTTTGTAATAATAAAAATAATATAATATTAAGTTACAACCATAAAATGATTAGGAAATAATATAATATTCATCCCTAGAATATTGGGATCATATCTTTGGATCCATTTATGTTCTAACTGTCATGGTTAGAAATATTTTTACATAGCTATTTGATGTAGATGATTTTATAGGCACTCACTACATGTGCTTTTTGGACAATGGTTGTGGGTGCTCTTAGACAGATGTTGTGGATGTTCTTAGACAATGGTTATATTTGGTCACAAACCATGGTTGTAGGTTGAACTGTCAATGGATACAAGCCATCATCAAATTCATATATCCTTCATATAGTTATAAGTGTCTTAGATATTATGATTTTCACTACTATTAAATCCACATACTAAAAACATTAAATTATACTATTTTATCTAGAAATCATTAATGTATATCATAAAAATAAACATATGTAACAAGGATATACATATGGATAAAGGTATGGGTGAGGGTTATAATAATGGATAATTATAAATGGTTTATACAATAATGGTATGCAAGATGAGTGTCATTTCTTGGCCTCGTCATGTAGCAGTGTATATACATGTACTAGATAAGTACTAAGTCCCATATCAAGTGAAGACTTATTTTATATATATATATATATATATATATATATATATATATATGAGTTTGATTGGGTAATTTATCAATCCAATGACATAGTAGGTAGATGGGTTGACCCTCATAAAACATTTTATTTTAAAAATTAGTACTTGTTGAGACAGGGTTGATATTGTCAAGCTTAGGTTAATATCAACTAGTGATACTAACCCAGTCTGAAGTTACTAACCCATGTATAAGAGGACTGATCTAAAGGTCTATGTATGTTTTTTCATGATATTAAGTAGGTTTATAATAGATAGTGAGGTCCATGTAGTTGTGTAACAACATAAAAAAAGGATCAAATTCATAAGGAAAAATTTGCGTGCGATAGATTGACGGGTTAGGACCATATTTTTACGCTTAATTCATGTGTGGTATATGTGTGTAAATCTTGTCATTGTCAAGAACTTAATACTAATTTTAAGTATCTACACATATAGAATACATATCAGGGGAAGCAACAAATTAATAACTATAGTTTGGTTCATAGTGATCTTAAATTTCATAGTTTCACTTAGAGAAAAAGGCCACCAAAATTGGACTTCAATTTAAAATCCTAATTATATATTAGTCATGAGTGGGTGAAATAATAGATGGTGTATGGTTATTTTTGGCCTTCCATAATGTCTAATTTTAGATAGTAGATAATTTTGAACAGCTTTAAATTATAAATTTTACCTCAATTATTATAATACCCATTGTATTGATTCTGGGACATTTTGTCTAACTCAACTTATTCATTGCATTTGATGCATCGATGACTCCTTAGTGATTGTGGGAATTAGAATTCAGCTACTTTATTATTTAAATGTATAAGTTTTCCATGTGATGTTAGGGGTGTTTAAATATAGTTACTAAACCTATATAAATACTAAACAATGAAGGCTAAAATGATTCAAAATAAAATTTATTTAATTTAAATATTTAAAAGAGTAGAATGTGAAAGTGGATAGAGTGAATAAATTAAATTATAAGTATATTTAATGAAATTTTAAAGATCCCATGTGGCCATGTAAGATTTTAGTTGTACTTTTTGAATATGAACTAAAGTGGATTTACTTGTGCAAGAAAACCCGCACATGGAATGCAAGAGAATTAAATTCAAGTGTAAGAAAAAGCATGGAATTGTAATAAAAATGAATTCATATGTAATAAATTAGCTCCTAATTTATGATTTTTGGTGGATATTTTGTTAGGAAGTGTTTTATATTTAATTTATAATGTTTTCTTGAATTGGGGTTGATCATTTTTGGATTTTTGGGGTTTTATTGAAGTTTTTGGAAAGTTAGCTTAGAAAAATAGTTTTTGGACTATTGGTTTTATGGAAGATTTCTTGGGAAGAGGGAGTTTAGGAAAATTATTATGGATTATTCTCAAGAAGTGCTTGGATACTCAATATTAGTCTTTTGTTTTCCCATTAATTGGTTGTTTTCTTTGCTCTCCAAATTTGGTTTGAATAATATCTCTTTTAGTCATTGTTGTAAAGTTGTAGGAATGCATTGTTTCTAATCATGGGATCTTTTAGAGTGTTTTGTTAGTTATTTAAAATAACTCTATCTCAAATTCATTTATGGTGTATAATGCTTAATTGTAATATAAGTAGTCATTTGATGAAATTAGATTTTTGATTTGTTAATAGTATTTGTTAAGGATTTTAATTATTAGATAAAACATGTTTATAACAAAAATAAGTGAGTTGTAACTTGTGATTGTACACAAAATATGGAATTGAAGATGTTGTTGGGGATTAATTGAATATAATAAATTACTAGTATAAAAAACTTTAGATTTTAATATCAATAAATACTTCACCATATATTAGTGGGAAAATGTAGCTTACCTTTAAAATTTGTCACTTCTTTGAGTTACATTGTCATTGCATTTCATTGTTATTATATTGAAGTTATGACCACATCAAAATTATAAGTGCTTAATATATATAAGCACTTATAATTTTCTCACACAGACACACACACATGTATATGCGTGTATACATATGTATATGTGTATGTATGTATGTATATAAACAAAAAAAAATAGATAAACAAATTTAAAATAAAATATGATAAAAATAAATGGTAATAAAAATTGTATGCATGTAATTAAAGAGGGTTGGGATAGGGTTCGACCCTGCTCGACCCTCGATTATATGCAATAAAGAGATGATATTACCATCCCCCATAGTTACACAAGGGATGCCAAGACATGTCATCCCAGTCATGGTTTCCCTAGGTTGTGTACTTAGTTGAGTGTGCAATAGGCATAGATCTAGGGGTTTTATGTCACTCCCCATACCCTTCATTTTATTTAGTGCACTATCATGTTTTCTCTCACCATAGTCATTGTCAGCCATGGAAATCAACCCCATACATACATACATACAAATAGATAAACACATGTTATATTTTATATTTTCACCACTTATAGAAATTAGGGAATGGAAACTTCACCCATTTATCACACCTACAAAAAAATAAGAAATTTTAAATAGATAAAATCAAAACTAAGCCAAATAATAAAAGTGAAGAATAAATTTGAAAAATATGAAGAGTTGTTGACCATTACATTGTGTTTTTTAATCCAAGGGTGGAGGCTTGCTTGATCCAATGGATAAGATCTCTTTCTCTACATTTGTAAAATATTCTCCTTTTAATTGGGGATTTATAATTTTAACTATTATAACTTTTGTTTAAGAGTCCATTACAACTCTATAAAAATTTCATTATATTCTTATGTTCCATTTATAGACTAAGGTGTCATGCCCATTTATTTTAATCAATATTGATATTTTAAAGACAATTAAAATTTAGTTATGAAATTTTATTATAAGTATAAACTATGATAAGTCTCATATGGTGTTAATATTTATGGTGCACATGTGCTAAGTGGGTTCCCTTACCTTAAGAATAATACCAAAATAAATGCAAGAAAAAAATATTGTTATGTTAGTAACTACTTAAGGAGGTCATCTTTAGTCAACTTAATCACGCTCAAGCAAAACACCAAAATATTTAATATATTGAAATAGCTCAAGGAAATTTATAATTTTCCTAAGTATATAATTAACCTAGTAGGAAAAAACATAGAATATGACTTTTAAATGAACTAGGTGGAATTTTGGCCTAGATTTAGGACACTAACCATAAATCTTCTCTTTTGATTTTATAGATAAAAAAGAATTCATATTTTCAACCTAGTCCTCGAATCTAAACTAATTAACCTTGTCTACTGAGAAAATGGATTTTACATCAACACTAACTGAGAGAAGTGTGAGATATTTACACTTGTGAGAAATGGAACATATAAAAATTCCATCACTCATACTTTAGCTCATAATATCCTAACATATAAATAAATAAATTTTATATTATAAAAATATGATTAAAACATGTAAAAACCGTCCCTTTTTGTTTTCTATAGTAGCCTAATAATGTTAATTTTAACTTGAAGTAAAATAAATACCCATACAATGAAATTGACTAAATCTTAGATTTTAAGTTTATTATTAAATAGATAATAATTACTAATCAATGGTAAAATAGTTTTATTAATAATAACTACATATAAAATTGATTATATTTCAAGACCATTTTCACAAGTAGTTTTTTAGTACATTTTCTAGATTCTAAAATTTATTTGAAAATATTAGGATTTTTTACAACATAATTGCACAAAAAAATATCTAATGCCAAAATTGTATTTTCTATAGATTATAAAATATGACCAAACCATTAGAATAATTTATTTCTTATTTCATGAATTAAATAAATGGTATTTATATATGCATTTTATCAACTTGGAGATGGTGTGAAAAATGTTGATTCTTGAGAGAGGAGAATGAGCTCTAATAGGGTGTATTCACATGCTTGCTAGTCACCACCATTTCCATTAGTATGAAGTTTAGGATTTTTTAAATGTTACACAAAAATATTTTTTCATTTTGCATTTCACCTTCCTTTGGGTGGATAGTCCCTCTATTTAGTGCCCTCATCCTTGGGTCCTACAACATTTTCTATAGGTATTTTTATAGATCTATGGGAAACAATGGCACCGAAGTAAGTGGGGAAATTCATCCTAAAGGTATTTTACAACGTAATGATCCTACCCTTGAAATCCTCTCTGATTTTGTTTTAGAATTCCCATAGATGTATAAAGCTTGAAATTATTATCAACAATAAAATCTTATTGCCTAGTTTGTTGGTCAGGTTCATGCTAAAATTACTTTGAAATCTTCGGTCCACAACACTTGGTCAACCCCCAATGGTGATAAAATTTATGGTTTTTGAAATTGTACCAAGGGTTTTTTTAATTTAGGTTAAATAACTAAGAGCATTGTTGTGCCATTGTTACTCATGGTCCCTATGTTATATACAACATGTTGATCATGCTATCTCATTGGACTCAATATTTTTTCCTCTCAAAGCATTCCAAAATAAAAATTATAGTGTGGATATAGTCTCATAGCCTCCCCCTTCCCTTATGGATTTTTTTCCATCTCTTGGTTAAGCCCATGAAGCATTTCATACGGTTTGATCAAGAAACTTTGTATGTTTCCTAGCCTCAAAAAGATGTTAGTGGATATTTCTAAAAATATCAAGGAAACCATGGATATTCAAATTTGTGATAAGAGTATGTCATAGAGGGTGATTTATATTAGCATTCCTAATATTGTTTTTCATTTTCAATCCATGGATCAAAAAATCCATGAGTTCCCATTGATGGCCAACTTTAAATTAGCCCTACCACCCAAAACCTCTCTTAAGGTGAATAAGAATGCAAAACTGACTTCAAAAAAATGAACTACTATTACCAAAAATGATAATCATCAATATTTCACTATGGGTAAGGCCACAACTAATATGTGTAAAACCACATGTGTTTCTATAGTGGGCACAAATCAACCATCTCCCACCACCCAATAGGTGGTGGCACCACTTTTTTTCCACACCCCATAGGTGACAGTATTTTTCTAGCTCTTAGAGCCAACTAATATTTTCTCAACCATCATAACCCACTCATGAGGGAATACAACAAAATGAAATTGACCAAATTTTCATGTTTTATTTCAATTCAATATACCATAGAGGGTGTATTTCATCTCTACCTAAAGATCGTAATTATGTGAAAGAAACGTAAAATGCATTTCACTTGAGTGATTGTATGAAAGGTAACCATGAATCCTACTTGGAATACATTTTTATATTTATAAGGTGGATAAGGAAACCATAATGAAAATAGAGGATAATTAATGATAGTGTACTCATGGAATTTATGTAGACTTATTAACATGACTTGAAAATACATTATAAGTCATATGTGTGAGTTGCTTGTTAACATTAAAATTATTTTCTTGCAATAAGTTAAGATTTATGTATTCTCTCTCTCCTCCACCATTAGAATGTTTTGGGTAGGAGATGTTTATCAGATTTTATACTCATGAGAATGGACATGGGGGTGTAATTTCATTAAAATTCTCAATAATTTTTACCTAATATCATCTTTTAAGGATTTGAACCACTCACTGAGTGGTGTGAACCCTCTTCAAAATTAATTTCCACTCTCTTAGTGGTGTGGATAAATATTCCAAGTTATCATAATGATATTTTGGGTCCATGGGTGATGAAGGTGTGTAGTATTGAGATAAAAATGAGATATGGAGTTATTGATTTGAAAAATAGACCATTCAATTTCAAATTTGATAGGAAGGTGGTTTGAGAGCAAAGCATCAAGAATGAATACCACAAGGCAGTCAACATTATTGGTAAGAAATAAAATGTTTTATTTTTTATAAAGAGCATTATATAAACATTTATCCACTCTGATAGATGTTTGGTGGAAGTTAAACCAATTTAAAAAATGTGAGGTGGCAGGAAGGTGAAAATGATGGGGGTTAGGATCAAATAAAACAATTTTAATGTGCACACCACCACTTGGGGAATAACCCATACTTATCCTCTAGTGATTAAATCATGTTAAATTCACCACATAAGATCCATTTGGCATCTAACTATGAGTTAGCAGGCCAATTTTAAAAATCCATCCTTTCAAGTGGAAAAGGGTCCACACCAAATAAGAAAAAATAAGAAGATGAAGAGTGTTTGACTATTAAATTAGGTATTTTTATCTAAGGGTGGATGTTTAGTTGATCTAATGGATGGGATAACTTTCTCAACCTTTGTGAAATATTCTTCTTTTAATTGGGAATTTATAATTTTAGTTATTTTAACTATTTTTTAAGAGTCCCTTTCCAATCCATAAAAAAAATATTTAAATTCTTATGTTCCTTGAATAAATTAAAGTGCCATTCAAATTTAAATTAATTAACATTAAACTTTTAGAAAAAATATATATTTATGCATGCATTTTTATTACAGGTATAAAACTATGATGAGTCCTTTATGGTGTTAATATTTATAGTGCACATTGCTAAGTGGATTCCTTTGACTTGAGACTACATACAAAAATAAATGAAGGAAAAAAATGTTATTTTGTTAATAACTGTTTAAGGAGGTCATTTATAGATGGCTTAATTAGACTTGAGAGAAACCCCAAAATAATTTAATATTTGAAATGTCTCAAGGAATTCTATAATTTTCCTAAGTATATAAATAGCCTTGAATCAAAAACAAATGTTTTTGTCTATTGTGAAAATAGATTTCATAACAACACTAATTGAGTGAAGAGTGAGAACTTTAAATTTATGATAAATGGAGCACATATAACTTCTATTAATTACAAAACTCATCCTTTAGCTCATAATAGATTAATAGACACCTAGACAACTTATCTAGTTTGAAAATATGATTAAAATGGTTACAATTGTCCTTTTTATTTTCTAGAATAGCCTAGTAAAGTTATTTTAAAATTGAATTAAACTAAATAACCATAAATTAAATTGATTAAATATTGGATTATAGTTATTTTTTAAATAGTGGTGGTCAAATAATTTTATTATCGATAATTGAAAATAAAATAGTTAGATTTCAAAACCATTTTCACAAATAGTTTGTTAATACATTTTCTATAATGTAAAAGTCATTTAAATATGCTAGGTCTTTTTACAACATAATTCTATAGAAAAAAATTCTGATGCTAAATTCATATTTTTGAGATTCAAAAATAAGACCAAACCATCAAAATTATTTAGTGCTTGTTCCACGAATTAAATAATTGGTGTTTTTGTATGAATTTTATCAACTTAGAGATGGTCTGAAAAATGGTGACTAGAAATGTTATTACTTTTGCAAAATATTTGGTGTATATTTTATTAAATAAAATATGTTGGTTGTTAATTTATAATCTTTTTAGCTTAAAAAGTGCATTTATATTTGTAATTTGAGTTATTGGCCATAGTTTCACTTTTTTAGACTTAAGAAAGATAGTTGTTAGCTATAGAGTTGAGTGTGTTCTTGGAATATAACTAGTATTATTGTGCTTAGACTTTGGCAGTCTAATTTAGCCTTAAATATGTGTCTAAGGGTGTCTCTTTTGAACCCTGGTGAGGACTAACTCTATGTGTGGGCCAATTAGTGTCCATAATGTTACCTATGGAGATAACCATGAAAGCAAACATTGTGAGGTTTTGTGATGAATTTTGGTTGCCTTCACTTTATATAATAACACTCATGCTTATAAATAGGTGACATATAACCAAACCTAATTCTAATTATGTTAGTGCATAAAATCCAATATATATGTATCTCGAGGATAGAGTGTGGGAAATAATGATTAACATTTATGGTGCTTCCCTTGTGTGCTAAAAATTCTTCCCAACCTTATTAACCATTTAGGATGTGAGGCTAATATGTTCCCCACTAATAATATAACTACGTGGTGACTTGATTTTTCAAAATGCTGAGTGACTTTTTGAAATGTGGATATAAGTAAATAAATAATTGGCTTTGATGAAAACTCTCTTTGAGGTAGAATGAATCTTAGTTGATGTGAGATTATTTCTGTGAGGACTATGTTATTATTTGATGATTATGAAAGTACATGATTCCTCAATAATCTTAACCACACAAATTTATACTATTTTGATATGGTACCATTTTTAACAGTACAATGAACTTAGGATGTTTGAGTATCTTGTATTATGTTCTCACTAACATCCAAAGATAAAAATAAATGTTGATACATATTGAAAGAAACTATTTAATGTTCTTGTTTTCACATATAGAGCTTATAGAAGATTATTAGAACATGATAGTTTTATTCCTTATTTTATATTATATATCTAACCCTTTTAAGATGGTATATCATGAATGAGATGATTCACTCATTCAAACAAAGAACTATATTTGACCCTGATTTCAAGGACTGGATATGTAGGTTGCCCAATTGAAGAGGCATCAAGTCTTAAGTCTTAGGCTTGGTTTGGGTTTTTATATTAATAATCATCTAGTTATTCCTAAAATATTTTATGGGGACCATCAATATAATATAAAAGTAATAAAATATGTTTTAAATCTAAGTTCTAAGTATTATTGACCTTAATATTATATGTATAATTAAATGATGTTTGTTTACCTACATGTTGATTTTATTAGATTAACCCCCTTCATGTATGCATGATCACTTGAAGTGAGGTATGGCTAAGTATTTTAAATAATACCTTATAATTTGATTACCATGGTGTGGTGATCCTATCAAATGTAACACATAAGCTAATTATATAGATGATTGACCTTAAGATAATGATACTTTATTTGCACATGCTTAAAATAATTAAAATAATATATAGTTTAAATATAACTTTTGACATGGTGACTTATTTATATGTAGTATTTGTTGTATGTTTCCCCTACATGAAAACAATGATAAATTAATGTTAATTAAGTCTTTGTGTTATGTATATAATTTTTATAACCTGCTAGGGGCATAACATCTCTTAGATATGTTTGTATGTATCTATGATGTAAATAATTGGCGTTGAAATATCTACATATAAATAATACATGACATAATCTTGTTGAAATTGATATTAAAATTAAAGTGAACCAAATCTTAAGTGATTCACAAATGAATTAACCTTCCACTAATTAAAAATGTGATCAATTACTTCATGTGATTAATTGATTCAAATACACCTTACAAATGTTGTAATATACATTACTACTTAAGTATAGTACCACACTTCTTTTAGTACCTATGTCGTTAGGTAATTTTTAAATAGTTAAATAAATTAATTATCCAAAAAAAAAAATGTTACAGTATTTTTCTTAGGTTTATTATAAAACATTTAAGGGCCCAAGAGTTATATTTTAAATTAAAAAAGATAGATTTGAAGATTTATTTTTAGTTTTAGTTTTTTTAGACTTAACCTATTTTTAAAGTGATCACCTGCAAAAAAAAATTCAAAAGCAATGCAGTGACCATAATATTATTATAAATACATTGTATTGTGACCATTTAATTCATAAAGGTTTTAAGATACTTGGTAAGCTTAAGAAATATTCTTAGATGTTCTATGAGTCTGTTCTTGTTTTTCTAATTTCTCAATTCATATTGATGTTTTTGGATTTTTTAAGTTTAAGTGGCCACTATATGAGGCTTATTTTATTTATTAGGAGTAGGTTAGATTGGGTGCTTATTATATCCTAGCTATTTTTGTAGTTAATATATGATATCTAATTAATGTAGATGGATGTGTAAATTTATTATTATCTACAATGAACTCTATTTTTTGTGTAATTGTTATAGTTAATTATGCTTTCACTATTCTTTATAGTTAATTTATCTTGTAATGAGATGTTGAAAATATTTACCATAACTGATTAAACCTTAGACTCTTGCATTATATTAATTAACATTTGAGTGAATTCTAAATTTTATTAATTTTAGTTGTTTTGCATTAAATCTCAAAAAATGTAGCTTGAGGAAAAAAATTACTAAGTTAGAATTTCAATCTTAATTTTGGCCCTACCCTTCCCTCTTTTTTATATTTCTTATTAGAACTAATTGTTTTAACATAACGTCTCTATAAATATCTATCTTTGAGTTTTTTTGAGACATTTGGGTGAATTTATTTTTTTGGTTATTGATGATACACATTCCACTATAGCTACATAATAGAGTCACAACCTAAAACTTGTTCCCAAGGTTAGATCCATGATTTTAAAATGAAAAGGTGAAACCCCGTTATCTATGGTGTGTTTAAAAAATACATCAATAGTTTAGCTATCACTAAAATCCAGGGCCTTTGAGATTAATTTCATCCAAATGAAGGTTTGATTTTAATATTTGTCAAATAAGTAAAAAATCCATAAAAATTAGAGATAAAAAAGATAATAGCATGTATTGACTTGGTGAAACAACCATAAACATTCTTGGTGTTTATAACAATATCTCTAAAAATGATTTCAATTACCTTCCAAATTTTCAAAATGATACAACATATGAGAAACATATTAATGAATTCAAAATCATTCTTAGAGTATTGAATATTCAACATGAGGATGTAGCTTATAGTTTGTTTCCTTTCACATTAGATGGGCCTAAATATGACTAATTTCTAAATTTAACCCATGGTTTAATTCAAACTTGTAAAGAGTTGGAGGATACATTTTTTCCACAGTCTAGATAGTTAATTAATTTTTTTTCTTTTTTGAATTAATTGATCACACTCTTGAGACAACCCAATGAGACAATAAGGAATTTCAACCTAAAATTTAAGGAGATGTATGTCAATATCCCAATCATCCAAATATCCAAAAAGGAATTCATTCTCAAAATATAAATCAATGCAGTAGATCCCATTATATCCATGTTTATTAAAACATCCACTAAAAACACTTTAGCTTCATCTTACAAAGATTCTATCACAATAGATAGACAATTATCTTCCTAGAGAAAAAGTATTTCCCCCATAATGAAATACACCCACTTTCAAAATGTTGTACCAAATATTCATCAAGCCCAAAATAATTTTCATTTTATTATGAGAATCCATTCAGATTATACATTTGTTTATATCAAAAGTATTCAGGCGATCACACATCTTTTTACTAAGAAAAATTATGTCCCCCTTGTTGAACAAAACTAAATTTATCTTATTCAACAAACTAAAACATTTATCTTAGATTCAAATATATGTTCTAAAAATGAATATGTTTCAAATGATTTTTTTATAATTTGTTTTCTAACTATGAGGATGATGCAAAATAATTTCACACATCAAAGGAATTACAATAGAATGAGGATGAAACAACAATGTCATACACAAATTTAAATTAGAAAGTTGTTCTATTAATCAATTTATTAAAATATTATATTGGTGGTGAAATAACAAATTAGGTGTTAATTAATATGGAATTTTCATATTTGTAGGTATCCTAAGTTGTTGATAATTTAAAAAATGCATCAAATATGTGCAAGAAAAAATAGATATGAATGGATAAGAAATAGAAGAGGATTATTTTATGGCTTATATACATAATGAATAATTGGTATTTATCAAGCCTCTTTTCTCTAGTATCACAAAACTCTAGGAAAAAGAGCCTTATGTATTCATTTGGCTTGATTTCAAGATATGTTTTTATGAGGCCAATTCTTTTTACAATTTCATTTTTAGAAAGAATCACCTTGTTAAGTAGAAACTATAGAATTGTTAAAAATTTATAAAAATAAAATTTAATTGATATATTAAAAGAATATAAGGATGCATTTGATAGATTGAGAAAAGTTAAAGGTAAAAGCTTGTTATTATCAGGTAATGGGAAGTATTGCATACAAATTTTCCAAGTGCACCTTCACACCCTAACTATGAATGGTTAGATTAGATTACATTAGTTTGATTTCTTAGAATGGTTTCTATTTTAATAGTTTTAATTTAATAATTATTTCCAAAAAAAAAGAAACTAAGGACATATTTTCAACACATCACTTGTAAACTTTCCCATATGTCCATTTTATCTAAACCATTCCACAAGAGTCTCTGGTCACTTTCAATTTGTTGATAAGAGTTGAATTCATTGTGAATTGTTGAAAATTTAAGAGAATTGGTGAACATGAACATTATGCTTGATTGCTTTATGTTTTCATTATATAATTGAGTTTTGTTTTATAATTATCACATGAATTAAGAATAATATTTGAATTAAAAAAGAGTCACAATTGCATCTTTTCACATCAAGCATTTTGTTTAGGTGTATTAAAAAATAAAGGAAATATCATTTATGATTTAATTTTCTAACCATCCATATAGTTTGGTTACATTGGTTATTCAATTATTCTAAATAAAAAATGGAGAATATGATTTTTTTTAAGAAAAAATATTTTTCTCATAATAGGGTGATTAGGGTAATCTTCATTAGAGCTAGGATCATCTAGATGGAAATATAAAAAGGCCTTTAATGTTTAAAAAAGTATCTTTGTCGATACTATAGACAATTAGATAAAATCAGATAAATGCCCAAGCCTAAAATAATAAAATTTCCTTTAGAAGTTTTAATCAATTGATCACTCTTCAGTGATATCAAAAACCTCAAATTCAAGGCACATGAATCACTATATACACACGTGACTCTTCATATATTTCAAGGATTAGTATTTTATATGATAAAGCTAAACCTAATATTTAAGTTTCTTTTGAAAATATCAAGCTTTCATGCATTATTTTTAGTTCCCATTCAAAATTAACTAGATACTCTAAGATCTAAACACCTAAAAATGTTTTCCTCACAAAGTCACCATTTGTTTTGAATAACACACTTCATTTATTTTAGATAAATAAAGACCCTACTTATATAAAACTCAAAATAAAATTTGTGAAGTAAATTAAAGAAAAAAATAAGTTTATCTATTCATTTGGCTTCATGAGGTTTACATATTACCTTGAAGACTTGTCTCTTTCTCACAAAATTTTGAGATTATTTTGGAGTAATCTTATGTGCATCCTTTTAAATTTTTAATGATTTATTCATTTCTCTAAGTTTCTCACATCCTATTATGTTTTCAAAACTTTAATGAGTGGATCCATCACAAAGATAAAAAAATTCACACACCCATGAAGTCTTTTTTATTTTGAGTCTTCACACTTTAAACTCTAAGAACTTCATGATCACACAAAAAGGTCTTAAGACTCTTTTTTCATGAATTTTTTCTATGCTCTTGATTTTATCTAAAATTATTCTCATGGGTCTACCTAAGTGTGTTTATATTTTAATCAATAAGTTTCATGGATCTTCTACAATATCACATACCTTAATCAGGCTATGGCACACTCTAGGACTTTATGACTATGGATATTCATCAAATTCCATGTGTCCTTTATGACTACATATAATATTTAATTCTCACTTTGCTTTTATGGAGCAATTACGCCTATAAGTGGCTTATATTTTTATTTTCACATAGGTAACTTCACGTACTCATAGAGTCACAAATATTATATATACCAATGAATGGACTCTATAAACTAATGAAATCTTGGATTTTGAGCCAATCACAGATTGATAATTATCACATTCCATTGTTCATGTAAAACATTTTAATTGTAAATGAATCAATAATTTTAGGAACCATATACAATCCAAGAGTTTTATCCAATATAAAATCTCCAGGTGGACAATTTCTATTGATCACAAATAAGGTAAAAAAATGAAAGGGTCGTGACCTATAGAGTACACGTCCTATGCCTATGTTATGTGGTAGATAGATGTTAAAATCATAGAAGACCATATTTCAATATGAGTAGTAGGAAATTTTATAAACTCCATTTTATAATGAAACTACTTAGATAATTCACAGTAATGGAATAATATATCACCTATTAAGAAAATCCATAACTATAATTGACAAAAGAGTAGAATAATTGATATATATGACTGATCCCCTTCAAGGGGGAAACCTCCACAAAAATGCAATAAGAATATATTTAAAACATGATTTTCAAATAATAACCACTACCTCCTATATATACTCTACTCATGCCATAATAATTCCACAATCTGACCCTAATAACAATACAAGAATCATAGATAAATGTGAAGATATTATGAAATGTTATGTAATCCATAAGTTGGCCACACATATTCATAGACATGTTATAAGTTAAGGGTGTAGCATGTCCCTCCCCTTTAAAACAATGTTTCCCTCAACATTTAAAAATTCTAGATGTTATTGTAGAAAAGCTTCATCCTTTCATGTTGCATCGTTATGGTTTAAATTCCTCCACTTGATCAAATACTCCTTAATTTCTATTATTCTTAGAATTTTTGTGCATGTGCAGTATCTCCTCAGGTTTGAAAATGGCTCAGCCTTCTTCATATAGTTATGGTAACTAAGTTTGGGAATAAATTATCTATCCAACTACCTTATTCATGTAAAATACATGAAATGCATGATGCATGCCAGTGGACTAGGGTAGCTCTAGCGTGTATGAAACATTACAAATTTTATGTAAGATCTTATAAGGTCCATACTACTTTGGATAAAGTTTGTTATCCTTTTTATGTTACTGTAGAGACATCTACTTATATGGATATAAGTAAACAAACACCCAGTCACCTATTTTAATTTTTTTCTCAATCTGATGTTGATCCACTTGTTGCTTCATTATATTTTGTGTCATTTCCAAATCCTCTCGTAGACTAGCTAGTACCTCATGTTGATCTTGAATCTATTCTTCAACAACTTGAACCTTGGGTATCACCCTCAAGTAAGAAATAGTGTACATGGAATAATAACCATAAATATTCACAAAAGGATACATTTTAGAAGAGGTATGTAAGGAAGTACTCTACCTTTGTCCTACTAGTGGCAACTAATGAACACACCATTATTGTTTATCTAATGCAAAATAATGAATGTCCTCCTCTACGAATTTCTTGACCACCTTTATTTTCCCATCATATTGATGATGATATATGAGCCAATTGAGTACCCAAACATGATAATAAATCAGTCCAAAAATTAAAAGATGAGATCACAATCACTTACAATGATCTTGTGAGTACCATGTAGTTTTTGAATTCTATTCAAAAACTCATTAGCTACTATACTAGCTACAAATTATTGTGACAAGAAGATAAAATGAACATATTTTTTGAGCCTATCCATAATTACCATGATGAAATTTTTATCTTCAAACTACACCAACCCTATAATGAAATCCATGGAGACCTCTTCCCACCTTTCGTTAGGAATCGATAAAGGTTGCAAAATACCAAGTGTCTTAATTTTTTCACCCTTATTCTATTCACACATTATGAATTTAGCCACAAATTTATATATATCCCCTTGGAGTCCTTCCCAAAATAAATCCTACTTTATTCAATGATAAGTATTCAAAAACCCTGAGTGCCCCCTTATTGGATATTCATGAAACTCCTTAAGGATATTATGATTGAGGCTAGATTTATTACATAGGTATAAGTGATTTTTATACCATAATACATTACCTTTCCACTCAAATTTGGTTGAGGCATCATAATTATGCTAGATATTCTGAATCAAAACCCATGCCTCCTTTTCATTGTCCTATTTTTCTACTTCCTCTTCCAATCAATCTTCTTAGCAAATGGTCATTACACATAACAATGCCTCAATGGATTCATCCCTCTTGGATATTTCATATACTAAAACATTATTTTTCCTTTCTTATAAATGATTTGAAATTCATATCCCAACATTTTAGTCACCCATTTTTGTTTTTCTTCTAATGATAATTATTTCTCTAAAAAATATTATAGACTATTATGATTAATATTTACCTTAAAGTGTCTACCCATCATATAAGGTCTCCATTGTTTGAATACATTAATATTATCCAACATATCTTTCTCATAGATTAGATTTAGCCTATTTTTACCCTTGAGTTGATGCATATCAAATGCAATGGGTCTTCTTTTTACATGGGTATTCCTCCCATGTCATAACCTGATGCATCACATTCAACAATAAAAGTTTTGGAAAAATTGGGGGTAGCCAAAATGAGAGTGGTTCACATAGTCTTATTTAGCTTCTAAAAATCTTTAGTAGCTACATTGTTCCAATAGAAAGAATCTTTATTCAACAAGGTTATGATTGGTGTTGATATGTTTCCATAGTTATTCATAAATATTTGATAGCTACCTATTAGCCCCCAAAAACACCTGAGATTATTGAGGATTTTTGGCACCTATCATTCCATCATAGATTTCATATTATTAATCAAAATTTACTTCTTCATGTGAAACAATATGACCCAATTACTCCACCTCTTTGACTTCAAAATAATATTTTTAAGGTTTTACATAAATTTGATGTTGTTTCAAAACTAACAGTACCTATTTCAAATGTTGTAGATGTGCTTCCAAAGTTTTTTTGTATATTAGGATATCATCAAAAACACCAATATGAATTTCCTAAAAAAAGATCTGAAAATAGTGTTCATCAAAATTTAAATTGTATATGGTGAAAATGTGAGACCAAATGACATGGACATAAACTCATAATGGACGTCATGATTTATAAACCATATTTTAGGGATATCCTCACATCTAATCTAAATCTAATGGTACCCAAAATGAATATCTATTTTCCTAAATACCCAACACCATGTAATTCATCTAGAAACTCACCAATCACTGGAATAAGGAACTTATCTTTGATGGTTTACTTATTTATTTATCTATAGTTTGGGCACATCCTCCAAGTATCATCTTGTTTTTTCACCATGACCATCAGAAACCAATATTCACTTTGGGTATGTTGCATAATATTCACTACTAGCATCCCATGTACCATATTTTTAGTTTTAATATTTTGGACATATGGACACCCATATGGTCTTATGTTAGGTGGTTGACTTCCCAAAATCAATGAATGGTTGATCATGATCTCTACTTTATGGTAGTCCTTTTAACATGGCACCAAAAATATTTTGGTGGTCATCAAGAATCCTCTATAGATAAGGTTATATAAATGCCTTTGTTTCTTGAATTTCTATGGAGAATAATCATGCTACAAATCCTTCATCCCATTTTTTGATAATCTTCAACATCTAGTGTACACTAACCAATTATGGGTATTTTTCTCATAATCCATGTAGTTTAAATGTCCTACCTTCATAATGAAAACACATGAACAATTCCTATAAATTCATCTTGATTGTGCCCATGGTTGTAATCCATTATACTCCCAGCATAATTTTTACCCCACCCATGGGAATATAAAATATAGGAGAGTTTATTTTTTAGTCGCCCATAACAAGCTTAATATTGTGGCATTTCCCAAAATAATTGATTGTGCCACCATCTACAATCATGACCTAAAATTATAGAGTTGGATAAGTGTAACATTTCAAATAAGTAGCCAATTTATTATTTATGAAGTTATGTGTACTCCCTGAGTCTATTAATAATGTCACCTTTTGTTCATTGAGTAATCCCACAACCTTAAGGGTTTGATTCATCTTAATACCTAAAAATGTATGATAAGAGATAGTAGGGTGGGAATCTATAGATTACTAATCTATCTCTTCCTTACCCTCTCTTGAGGCCACATCATCTTCTTCATCTTCATTGGATCCTTCAATGTATAATAAATTATTCTCATCAAATTTATGCCCCTTTCTCCACTTGATATCAAAATTGAAACATAACTTGTTTACACTATTAGCTTCAATTTATTGAGGGATCAATATTGTAGGTTGAGGAAATGATTGTAATAGTGAGTTACATTCACAACTAGTAGTGAAATCCCTTCATTTGATTAAATATCTTTCCTCTAACTTACATGCTAATGTTATGAATTTAGATGTTGAACTTGGATTAAATATGCAAACATCATGTTGGATGTTATCCTTGAGCCTACTCAAGAATAGGTCATTCATGTTGTCCTCATTGATGTCATCCATGTGTAAGGAAAGATTATGTAATTCTTTAATATAATTCATTACATTACCTATTTTTCATAACTTTTCTATCTAACTAAAGAGTTATTAAGAGATGTTTTGACTATAGTGAATCTATAAATTTAGTAAATACTTACCAACTAACAGGAAGGCCCTTTTTTTTTCTAATCACACAACCACTAATACCAAATGAAGTTCTTGGGTTATAGATATAAAAATTCCATGACCAGCTTTAGTGCACATGGGACTAATGTAGATCAAATAAAATTTCCATATAATTTATCCAAGTTGGTGGATCCTTACCATCAAATTTGTGCACTTCCACTTTTGGCATCATGTGCTTTAAACTAGTATTGGGTTTTTTATTGCTCTGGTTGGGAGAACCCAAATAGAGTAGTGGAGGATTATTTAGATAAGGATGGGATATGAAAGTGTTCAATTTCTCATTGATAGTTTAAAACTAAGTCATCACATCATTGATGTCCCTTTAACCTCAATGATGTTCCCTTTTACCATATCAAGATCATCTTTCTTCACCATGCTTTTCATATTTGAATAAATAAGGTGAATCACCTTAAAAACCAAATCATATTAAGTTTTATATTTCATGTCATCATTTTGAGGTGATTTTGGATTTTATTTCTATTTCCCATAGCTAAAATTGTTAGGACAAACCATGCATGAACCCTAGGACTGAGGGTTTTAAAACCACAAAAAGTGTACTAGTAGACTATACCATTATGATGATCTCATTGAAATGAATCCAATGACTATTAATTTACATAAGGGAGGGAAAAAAATCTAGACCAATGATGAAAAAATTAAATTCTTCTTGGATTGCTTTTTTTAAGACTTCAAATAATACTACAGTGATGACAAAATTAAATTATTCCTGGATCATTTTATTTTTAAATACTTCAATCAATATTGTGGTGATGATAAATTAAATTCTTCTAAGATTTCAAGTTATGTTTTTTGATCTCTCAACTCTCAGAATAACAATTACACTGGATCCAAAAAACCCACCGCATAAACTTACCCAGATTAATGATTTGACAACACTTGTAATGAAATTAATTAGATAATTCACACCAATGGAATACTATATCACATAAATATGAGTATAATAAGTATATCCACAAAAATAATTTATGAAAGGGTATAATAATTGATATATATTATTGAGCCACTTTAAGGGGGAAACCTCCACAGTAATACAATACAAAAATAATTCATAATATGATGTTAAAATACTAACCATACCTCTTATATATACTCTATTCTATAGGCTAACCCTACTAACAATATAATAATCATAGATAAAATTTGACAAGATAATATGAAAAGTTATGTAAGACACAAGTCAGGCACATATATCCCTAGACATGCTAGAGGTTAAGGGCATAACATGCCCTTCCCTTTCCCCCTCAAAAAAATTGCCCTCAAACTTAAACAACTCTAGATGTTTTTGTCAAAAACATTCATCCTCCCACGTTGCATATTCATAGTTTAAATTATTCTACTTGATAAAATACCTTTTAATATCTCTTTTTATTAGCCTTTTCATGTGTATGTGTGTGTAGTATCTGCTCGAGTTATAGAATGACTTGGCCTTCTTCATATAGTTTTAGTAAATCAATTTGGGCAAGAACTCTTTTTCTAATTACCTTATTTAGGAAAGACACATGAAATATATGATGTATGTGAGTGGACTGGGGTAACTCCAACTTGTATGTAACACTACTAATTTTATTCAATATCCTATAAGGTCCATAATACTTTGGAGATTTTTTTCCTTTTTTTTGTTTTAGATACATATAATTATATGGTTGTAAGTGCACAATCACTTGTGTTAAAAATTTTCTCTCTCTGGTGTTGATCCACTTGCTACTTCATTTTATTTATTTCCATTACAAAATTCTCTCTTAGACTAACTAGTAACTATTGAAAGGAATGTCAACTAGATCATTATAAGCCCAAGATATGAAGTATTAACAAAAAAACATCACAATAAGAGTTATAAGAAATGAAAATACAAAGTCAATATCATATAATATCCATAAAATAAATCATATATGTTACAAAGGAGAAGCCTTGCATATATAGGCAAGGACAAACAAGAAGTAAGTCAAACTAACCAATGTGGGATAAATCCACAAAAGGACAAACTAAGAAAAAGATAAAAAACATATATTGAACTTAGCAAACATGAGAACCAACTCTAACACCCCCCCCCCACTCAAGTGAAGCTAGGGGCTAAAAATAGTCAAAAATAAAGTGGTGTATCCATAGTATGATTCTTGGTAATAACTCTTGATCAGGTACTCATATATAATATATATCCATGAAACGGAGAAAGGAAGAAAACTTGTATAAACAAAACTCCCCCCCCAAATGATGTAAAAGAGATAAAATAAGGAAAGGAAGGAATAAAAGAAGGAAGCACTTCATGTGGAATCCCCCCTAAGGAAAACTTCCTTCACCCCACACAAAGATCAGTACTATATATCTTGTGTGGATTGAAAGAATGTAAGGAACCATCTACATAGGTGGTGAGATAGTCCCAAAAATAACATTTTCTTCCCATTAATATACCTTCCTCTTGAGTGATGTGAAAAATATGTCCCAAAAACACATCACTTATAGAAATATCGATGCCAATTGGAGAGATAATACCATGTAAGAGTCTACCAAAACCTCCATGAGTGTAGCCCATAGATTGAAGTATGCAAGATCTAAATCCAAGATTATGTTTCTCAAAGGAACCAAGAACATAAGCAGGTGGATCCAAAGTGGGATAAGCAACAAATATAGTAGTGGGAGCAGCAACAAGATTCAAATTGGAATGTACAACAATAATAGGTTCCTCATGGAAATCACCATCTAAACACATTTCCTCACAAATGAGAGGATTAGGTGATGAAGAAACAAAAAATGTTGCACAATAAAATTCAACCTCAAAAAATCATGATGGTGTGTCATCCATGATCTCCAAAAGTGATGGTGAAGGTGCCACATCCTCAAGAATCATGTTCTCTCAATCAATGAAATGAATAGGAGGAGTACAAACTGTATGAGGAGTAATAGGTGCCTCAAAAAAACCATTGTCAAAATATGATTCCTCACTAACAATTAAAGAAGGAGGAATAGTGAGACATGTAGGAGGTAAGAATGCCTCATATGGATCACCATCAAGAAGTATGTCTTCATAAAATGAAGAGGAATATCACTTCATGTTACTAGTAAAGAGTGAATCCTCGCTAGACCAATCAGAAGATAAACATGGCACATTCATTAAAAAATGTCCATAAGAAGTGGATTATAATGTTCAACAAGTGTACTCTCACTAGAACCAGTAGAGTCCTCTAAAGTGATAATTTTTGGTGACTCAACATCTTGTATAGGAACAAAGGTAGGTTCTATAAATAGACATCCTAAGTTTGGTAGAAACTCATCCCATAGAGGTGTCTCAACAAAAATAAGAACAATGTCCATCAGGAATGTGTCATCATAGGAAACTATAGTAGGAGGAGAGATTACATCATCAAAATAAAAAACCTTGTTGATGGGAGGAAAAGAAGATGGAGAAGCATTATCCATGTCACTATCAAAAGATAAATCCACACTAGTAGGAGGAGGAGGAAGTGACAATAGTGCCTCACCCATGTCACTATCAAGACTCAAATCTTGAACAAAATCAGTCTCATCATCAAAAGATAAATCCTCACTAACTAGAGCAGAGAGAAGTGGAACAGAAGGAGGTGGAGTAAAAAAGGGTGAAAAGAACCTAGAAGACTCAGTATCCTTCTTAAATGAGACTACAATTGCATCCCAATATTCCTTTGTTGATGTGGAACATGTGACATAACACTATAAACTATCTAAAACATGGAAGTGAATTAATTTGAGAGCCTCATCTTGAATGGATGCAATCCAGGAAAGATATTCCTCATTTTCAAAATGGGGAATATCACCATGCACCATTATCCACACGCCTTTCAACTGTAAGTGAATATTCATTTTGATATTATAAATAATGTATTTAGATGTGTTTATGGGCTCAAATTATTATGAATCCATTATCAAAAATAAGGATAAAGTCAATAAGAAGAACCCTCTCAAAAATACAAACACCCCCATGATAATTTAATGTCTCCCAACAAAATTAATAAACATCCCCAAAAATGTGTAAGGACCCCCAAATTTGGCACTTTATAATTTAGTTTGTTTTATAATATATATGACTCCAATGTATGGATAATCAAAAAACATACACTTTTGAAAAAAATTGTTCTTGATTTTGAGTCACAGTTCAAAAGTTATAGTCTTTACAAGTTTTTTATCATTAAAATGGGTCAAATAAGTAAACATTTCACAAAATTAAATACAATAAGTGACAAAAAATGATTCACCACTTCATGAATATGGGAAAAAATATTCCAAACAATATTTAAAACAATTTATTTGTCATAAAACAAGCATAGTTTGTCAAAAATGGGTGAAAGTCAACTTCAAGAAGATTCTTTACAAGATCTAGAAAAATTAGTTGAATGGGTCCTATTATAATGTCTCAAAATGTGGTACAACCTAAGTCACATGGGTCCTACCTATTATATTTATATATTAAACCTAAAATACTATCCTCTCCAATAATTATATCTAAAATTTTAGATTTTATGGTCTCAAACCATAAGAAAACCAACCAGTTATCCATATGACGAAGACAAATTCTTACCGTAATGTTCAAGTTGCACAGTTAGATATATTTGGGTACATGTGTTATGGTTTAACATTATTTCCTTATGTTTATATAATAATGTTTCTATGCTTAAATTCACATGTTACTTTCTTGATGCCATTTTTTGCTAAGGTAGTATAGGGTTATACTTTGGTACTCACATGTGCAGTATAATGTGTTTTCTACCATTGCTGACTAACCCTGACCCTTCCTAGTTCCATCTCTATATGCCTCAGGTGAGAATTTGAGTACCACTCACATTATATGTTAGTGTATAGATAATAAGTGTTGGGACAAGAGCATAGATGAATAATAAACTACCAACATTATTGGTTTCATTGAAATATATTCTTCATGTCATCTTAGAAGATGAAACTATAATTGAAGAATGGGTTAGATAGATGTCTTTTGATAAGGGACTAACCCTACCTAATTTATTTAATTACTATGAGGTAAAAATTTATTTTAATGAAGAAGATGAAGTAGTGTGAATGGTGTGTAATTAAAAATTAATGGCTGAAAGACAAAATCTTGTGTGTAAGGTAGAAGAAGAGTCTTAGGAGAGTGACCCCATCCTATTTTAGGTTGAAACTTCTCTAGGAGACCAAGAAGTAGAAAACGTGAAAACCAATCAAAAAAGTGTTATCGTGAACCCCTAAAGATAACTAAGGTAAATATCAACTAAAATAATGAACCCAAGATAACCAACATATTGGTCTAATGTAGAATTGGCATGAATCATAAAACTGCTTCAAAAAATTTAAGACCTTTTCCCAAGGAGATATATAGAGATGAAGGGTGTACACTCATCCTTGGGAAAAATTAAGATTTCCCTAGTATATAACATTAGGCCTATGATATTTTGGTATAGATCATTAAAAGTTCACCACATAAAATAATAGGACTACACAAAAAATTCATACACACTAATAATAAATTACTTATATTGTGTTCATTTGGGATATCTTATTCACCATGATATATTACAATATGTATAAGGATGATCTCCTTAATACAAGGAGTTAAATTTAATCTCAAATCCCTTATATCTTTCAACCCCTCCCTAAAATATCTCATATTATCTCCTAGTATCTCTCTATAGATAGCTTTATTTTATCCTATGATATATACATGAGTTTATTCATAAATCTCTTTATTAAATTATTATTTATTCTTTCTCACATACTCACAAACAAAAAATGTGAGCATTAAACATAATATTCCTAACATTACCCCCTTAGTGTGAACATGATAGAAAAAATATCATTCTACTACTATAGGGTGCCGCTTCTACTTGCTCATGATCTTGATAAATGTGCCATGGTACAAATCTCCAAAATTATATTCTCACAAGTGGCTTTCATGGATGGATATAAAAACCATCCATGTATGAATAGGGACCCACACTTATGTTCATACTCCACACCTGTACACTCATGGTTTTATAAAGGCTTCAACCAATAATCTATACAAGTATCATGAAATCTACAACAAATTTGATCAATACTCTACTACATTTTTATATTAGGGGATTACATTTTGAATTGATCACTTAATATATCATAAAAAAACATGAACAAAAAATGAGGACTAAGTCCTCATATGTATATTATATAGCCAATGTACATAATCATTGCCACTCAATTGTATATATCATAGATAATTGTCACTGTTATTGAGAATCATCCTTGGCTTTAGTTAGTTTATCACATATTGGTACCACAATGTAGTTGTGTGGTCCTTTCTCTAATGACTAATTATAGGTCATTTCAAGTCCTCCAACCTCCATTGCCTCTATCCTTCATTTGTATGATACTTAGAAAATTTGGCATTCAGGGTTAAAAATTAAGTTCTACTTGCATGTCATTTTTTATGAATAAACTCCCCCCATAATTTTGAACAACTCAGGATGTCAATTTTAACCAAAAATCACCCCATTTACAAATGTAAGAAATTAATTTTGATCTTGGCAATGATGACATATAAAACAAATAAGGACTAAAAAATTGACTCATGACTAGACTTTAAAATTATAAAATATATTACTAAAACAAAACTTAAATCTTCTAAACTTTATAACCCAAAGACTATAAAATGAAATATAAACATAAATTATGACCAAAGACAAGTTTTATTGGTCGAACAGAGTGGAGGATTGGATGACCTCTAGTGGATAGTGAAGGATGCTGATACAGAACATAAACAATGAGAAAATATTCAATCATAGTAGAATAAACATGATCATGTGATATTATGATCAAGCAAACATGAATAGTTCTATGAGAAAGAGTACACCAAACTGAGTAATGTCATGTTCCATACATAAGTAAAGTCCAATAAAAATATTTTAATCAAAACTTCAAATATGTGTGTATAGTTATGGCCAAAGACTTATTCTAGTGGTGGATAAATATGTACAAACCTTAATGCAATATAATACAAAGAATGTAATCAACTCAATATAGGATGTTTTTAGGAACAAGGTATGACATGTCACCAATATATCTAATCTAGTTTGAAAGATTCCAAATGGACTCAAAACTGAGACAAGGCCAATTCATGTAAACCAATTGATCAATGCAAAATATGGCAAGGTTGGGTCTCTTAATTAGACATGCAAGTTAAAGAAAATATAGTATTTGATGACTCACTACCCATAAATAAAAAAAGACAAAATTGCCATTTATCAGAGAGAAAATATCTACTATAAAATGATGGTACTCGATCTAACACTAGATCATAATGATACACATACAACCACTATAAAATATAAACATGTCAGACGTGGATCAAATTTTTATATTTTGATGTCTAAGTCTCATATATATATGTAATTATCATATCTCATAATAGAAATCTACACATTTGTATGACCAAAATCTCTTAACCTATATACAGTTAGCATTTTCATATGGTATGAGTGAATATGAGAAGATGGGCAATATGGAAGAGAAGATGAATAATAGTAAATGTACACAAACTTATAACACACTCGGCATAAGCTAAGACAAATTTATATATTCAAATTTATTACTAA
Source organism: Torreya grandis (assembly GCA_037957365.1). Lineage (NCBI taxonomy): Eukaryota > Viridiplantae > Streptophyta > Pinopsida > Cupressales > Taxaceae > Torreya > Torreya grandis. The sequence goes on along the minus strand of JARHVA010000216.1, from coordinate 618,165 downwards.
CAATTAAACAACTTTACATAGAGTGTTATTGTCCTCAGGGGCAAAGACAAAATGAGTCCCCCTATTTTTAGGCTTCCATTGAAAATGTAGTTTGCTCTGATACCAGATGATATTTTGGTAAAAATTATCAAAGTTTACAACAAAAAATAATAGGATTCCATAAAAAATACATACACACTAATAATAAATTAATCCTATTGTGTTCATTTGGGATATCTTATTCACCATGAGAATACAATATATATGAGGATGATCTCCTTAATACAAGGAGTCAACTTTAATCACAAATCCCTTATATCTCTCAAACCCTTCCTAAAAATATCTCATATTATCTCCTAATATTTCTCAATAGATAGATTTATTTTCTCCTAGATTATCAATGTGAGTATATTCACAACTCACTTTATTACATTATTATTTATTATCTCACATATACTCACTTACAAACATATAATATGAGCACCAAAGATAATATTCCTAATAACACAAAGAAGTGTCAATATGGGATGAACCTAAACATATGCACCAAGGCAAAGGTAGATATTGATTAACACATTAGCTAAAAATGTGATTTACCTAGTGGAGGAGTTTGAGTGGATGATCCCAATGGTGATCATCATCATAAAAGATGAATGCATATGCATATTCATTGACTATTGTCTAATTAATGTGGCATGCATAACAAATCCTTTTTCCATCCCATTCACTAAGGATGTTATTTAAGGATTAGTTAATCTCAAGGTTTAAACATTCACTAATGGATTTTTAGGTTATTACCAAGTGAATATTGAGTAAGAGGACAATCCAAAGACCAAATTCATAATCGAATGGGGTTCATTCACCTACAATGTCATGTTGTTTAGCTTAAATAAAGTGTCAAATTTATACTCTTTCATCATCATTATATCCTTAGATAATTTCATTCATATATTCCTTTAAATGTATATAGATGACTAAACAACCTATGGGATTGTGAAGGATCACCATGAAATTTTGTGAGTCATATTTGAGTGGTGTCACCAACTTTAGATATCTCTCAATTTGAAAAAGTGAATCTTTTTAGCACATTTTGGCACATTTATTACTCATGTGATTTATAAATACAATCTCATTATTGACCCTACTAACATGGTCATCATTCTTTAGTTAGAGGTTCCCACCACTTAACAAGAAATGTGTGTGTTCCTAGGACATACAAGATACTATCAAAAGTTCATTCATCATTATGCCAAGATTTTCACACCATTTGAAGAAATTATACACAAAAAATGATCCATTCAAATGGGATCAGGTGAAAGAGGAGATATTTAAGACATTGAATAATAAACTTACAACTGCATCAATTCTCTAGTTTCTAAACTGGAAGTCCCCCTTTCATGTGTATGTTGATTCATTAGGGATAGAATTAGGATCCAATATAGCTTAGTCAGGTGAGAATAAGATGGACCACACCATCTATTTTTTATCAAAAAGCTTACAATAGATAATCACAATTATAAAACCACTAAAATGAGGCAATAGTTTTGGTGTATACAAAACATAAATTATTCCAATACCTATTGTTCACACCATTTTTTTAAATAACCATGAAGCCCTAAATTACCTTGTAAACAAGCCCATACTCCATGGAAGGATTTATTGTTGTATTATGTTGTTTCAATAATTCAATTTTTTGTGGTTGTGATCTCTATAAAGTAAAACTTGGGTTTTGACCACCTTTTGTGCATCAATACTAGTGAGGATACGTAGAACATTAAATATAAACTCGTGGATGCCTAGTGGTAGGTAGTTCAACATGTACTAGAAGATATTTATGATTTACTATAGTTATCACATCTAGTATTACTCCCATTAACCTTTCCACAAAGGAGAAGAAATAATTAATTGTCTATTCCACCCATATCAACTCATTAGGAATGAGCTTTAAAAGATTGAGTCTATTTATATTACACTTATATGTGTTTTTAAACATTACCACCCAATAATGATACAACAAGAACATGAAGGTATCATTAAATAACATTTTTTTGGAGAACTAACTGCATACAAGATCCTACTTTCTGGCTTATGGTGGCCTACGATGTTCCTCTATGCCAAGTAATACACTCAAAAATGTGGTTTCTACCAATAAATTAGTAAACCCAACCATTGGGATGAGATGTCCTTAATACCCATCCTAGTTTAATAACATTTTGAAAATTAACTATTAATTTTTTGGGTCTAATCTCTCCAATTGTGTGTAGGACCAGCACATGCTACATTATTACAACCACCTACTATCTCACTTATTGGGATGAAGTAACACCAATCAAGAATTATGTATCAACCACTGCAACACATTTTTTATAGGAGAATATCATCAATCATTATTGGTGCCCCTTAAGATTAACTAGTGATATATGTACACACTTCATCAATGAGGCCATGCACATACTTTTATCTAACTTCATGATCATGCACCACAATACTACTATTTATCACCTATAATAAAATGGAACTTCAAAGACATTCAATAATATCCTTTATAAAACACAAACCAAGATTTGTGATGTTGGGTGAAAGGACTGGGATGACCATGTTTTTGCATTATTGTTGGCCTATGAGACAAGTTATAAGCACCTTAATAATTCCAAACCATTCTAGCTTGTGTTCATAATATAGCTAGTGTGTACAATAGAATTATTAGTTTCATCTTTACATATCACACACATTGATCATCTAGAAGAGGAGTCACTTGATGCATACTCGGAATACCTCATGCAACTAGATGAAAGATGTGTTATTTCATGATGGAATCAAAATATGGAGAAGGGATGATAAAAATAGTGGCATGACTAACACATAAATAGCAAGATACTACTTTAAGGATCCCCATCCTACAATATAATTATAATTACATGAAGCATCTAGGGAAGCTTCAAATCTATTGGTTGGGGCCTTACATCATCAATGTCATTTTGGAAACTATTTCATGTAAGTTGTGCATGTTATATGATGCAATTATCCTTGGGAAGTTTGATGGCAACCATCTCAATCCCTACCATGCTTAACATGTTTGAACCATTATTGTAATGAGGCTTATGCCAATTTTTCTCTATTTTATATTTGGTAGATTAGAATAGTGTAGGTTATCTTTTGTATGCATTGCTTATTATGCCCTTAGCCTATAGAGTGTCTAGGGATATGTGTGGCCAACTTGTGTCTCACATAACCTTTCATATTATTTGGTTACTTTTTTCTATGTTATTATATTATTAGTAACATCAACCTATGGAATAACCATGGCCTAAGTAAAATATATATAGGAGATAGTGGTTAGTTTTTTATCATCATATTATGAATTTTGCTCTTATTGCATTATTGTGGAGGTTTTCCCATCGAAGTGGCTTAGTCATATTTATAAATTATTTTTCTCTTTCATCAATTATTTCTATGGATCTACTTATTTTTCTCATAATTATATCATATATTACTCCATTATTGTAAATAATCTAAGTAATTTCATTATAAATGGTAATAAAACTTTGATTAGGTTAGGTTTTTGTGGCATAATTTTTGGATCTAGCATAGTTGTTGTCCTAAGAGCTAAAGGTTCAAAAAAACATAACTTGTGATCTAGGAAAAATTTATTTTTTGTCACTACAATATTGTTCAAAGTAATTTTATGTAATAAAAAAGTCTAGAATTTTTTTCACACCCTTGTGAAAATTATTAGCCATTAGATTCATCTCAATGAGATGATCATAATGGTATAATCCTTTGGTACATTTTTTTAGGCCTAAAACCCTAACCTTATGGTTTAAACATAGTTGGTCTTAACATTCACAACTCTAAGAAATAGTAAGATGTTCTAGAAAAATGCCCCATAAGGATGACATGGAATCCAAAACTTCAAATCTTGGGGTTTTTGGAATGTTTCACCAAATTTAGTTAGATATGCAAATCAAAATGAATAAATAATATCTCAATGTGGTAATAGGGGACATCAATATGGTCAAATGGGACATGAAAGATGTGAATTTATAGTTTGCAACTATTAATATTCAATTGAACACTCTTACAAATTATATTCCAAAACTAAATAATCCTCCACCATGCCATTTGGGTTATACCAAACCGGAACACTCAAAACTCAAATACCGGTTCAAAGACCATGATGTCAAAAGTGGAAGTGCATAAGTTTGATGGTAAGGGTTCACTCACTTGGATCAATCAAATAGAAACTTTATATGATCTACATTATATCCCATGTGCAGAAAGGGTTGTAATGGCATATTTGTATCATGAACCTAAGTAGTTCATTTGGTATAGGTGTTTTTGTGATCAAAATAAGAATAAGGGTCTTCATGTTACCTGGTTGGTGTTTACTAAGGAGCTACAAATGAACTACCACAATAGTGTCTCATAAAACTACTTCAGTTAGTTAGTAAATTTGCAAAAAACAAGGTCTATAGAATGATGAGGTTCATCAATCTTATTCATTTAGCAATGTAATGTCAATTTGGGCTAGTGCCTAAAGGTTGTATGCAATAAGGACAAGAATAATTTCAGACAATAGTTCTTTCTAATTGGAAACAAAAAAAATATAATTCACTTTCAAGAATTGAAATTGCAAAATTAAATCAACTTTCTAAGAATTTAAATTACATAAATAAAACACATTACACATAATGGAAAACACACTTGTAGAATTGAAATCACAGAAATTAAAACACATTTACATCAAATAAAACTAAACAAATGTTGGTATATGGATCTAGTTATTTTTTAGCTTATATGATATTCTAAGAGTAAAATAAATATTCATAAATGAAAATAAAACAAATATTCATAAATGAAAATAAAAAAAAAATAAATCTAATCTAGAAATACTAGCATAATATGTATTTCTTCCTCAAGTTGAGTGGGACCTTGCTCTTCCTTTGGGAAAATGACTAGAAAATAATCATCTAAAACTTTAGAAATGTTTAAATGATTTATTCAACTCAAACTCTTACAATTTTCAATATAGTCTCCAATATTATTTCATCATTTCATTTCATTTTTTACTACTAATTATGAACGCAAATATTATATTTATATATAATTTCATCAACAACCTCTTAATTAGTACTAACAACCTAAAAAATTAGTTTGCAATTGATTCTTATTTTAGGCTAACAATATGACAAATAAGGTTCATACATAATTTTGAGAATAATACTACTTCCCATTATTTAAGGATAAAATATTGAGAACTGCTAGATTCACAAATCCACTATCTTCTAATTTGTTGGAGAGAATCAAGTGTGATCAATTTTGGTTTCCTTTCAAAAACTTCTATTTTTTTTAAGAGAATATGTTATGATCTTTAAGAACTCATGATGTCTCCAACAAATTATAGTTTGAGATATTCACATTAGTTAAAATAATATAAACATCTTGCCTCTTTTGGAAAATGTATATTTATATAAATTCTATATATATAAATACTATATATATAGAATATTTATAAAACTTGTCCCAAAAAATATTTTATTCTTTCCTTGATCTTCTCATATGCATATTTTGGACTACTAGTCTTCAAAGCTAAATTTGTGAATCTCTAGAGTTGGTCTAATGATCTTTGGAGCTGATTTTTAGAACTAATTTGAATGGGAACTCAAGAACTAATTATATATATACTCATGAGCTACATGTCTAAAATAAATATATGTTAATATGATAATCAGTACTACCTATAGGATTAATTTACATCTTTGGAGTTGATCTTCATAGCTACTAATGATATTATGAGTTTATCTCTAGAGTTATTTCTTATCTCAATATTTATTTTACATCTCAGGAGCTAGCATCATATGGAACTCTGGAGATCCTATAAAACCATGAATCTAGTTTAGAAACTGCCCCTTTATGCTCTTAACTCTACTATCTACATGGATGATTCATTATGATATTAATATACATGATTTGACATATATTTTAAAAGAATCATTAAAAAACTTTAATAATTTAGATTAGAAAGACTTTTAGAGAACAAACCAAATATATATCTTATATTTTACTCTAAACAAGCATAATTTTTGGGAACTACATCAAAATACACTTTAAAACTTAATTTGAGGAAGATAATATGGCATTACTTATTGATATAAATGAGACATTTTATGGTCTCATCATCAAGGATTATATTCATCAATTATAGAATTTATCTCCCTACATGTGGATGGCATCAATGATGGCAAAATGAATGACATGCTCTTAGGTGTTCTCAAGGACAACATCCAACTTGATGTATGCATGTCTAATCCAAGTTCAATACCTCAATCAATAAAATTAGCATGTCAAGACGAGGAAAGAGATCTAGTCAAATGAATGGCTTTCCCTAATGGTCACTAACATAATTTCCTAGCACAAGCATTTCCTAAACCTACAAGATTGACCCCTTAGTATATTGAAGAGAAGAGTGAAAAAGGGTTATGTTTTGGATATGATAGTAAGTGGATAAAAGGACATAAATGTGATAATAAGAAGTTGATTTTTACATTGAAGGAGCCAATTTAGATTAATATGATGAGGCATAAAGCGAGTATGTAGAAGGGATAAAGGAAGCCTATGAAGATCCCCACCCTACTATCTATTGTCATGTAGTTTTGGGTATTATCACTCCTCAAACCCTTAAGTTTGTGGGTTTCCTTAAGAAAAAAAAGTGATAGTTATGATTGACTTATGGAGTACACACAACTTCATTAACAATAAGTTGGCTAATCATTTAAACTATTTTTTTAATCCAGCTTAATAATTTCATGTCATGATTGTGGATTGAGACACAGCCAATTTTTTTCTAAAATGTCATAGAATTAAGCTTGATTTTGGATACTAAGAGCTAGATTATCATATGTTTTATATTCTCATGGGTGGAGTTGACATTTTTTTTGGAGTCCAATGGCTCATAAATTTGGGCACAATAAAGTTAAATTAATAATAATTTTTCATGTGATTTCATTCTTAAGGTAGGACATTTGAACCATTTGAATTATGAAAAAAAATCCAAAATGGGTTAGTTCACATTAGATGATGAAGATTCTCAAAAAATGATATAAAATATTTTTAACATGATTGTTTTTATATAAGTTCAACCAAAAAAGGTGTCTACACATTCTGATCTATAGATGATAATAGATGAGAACCCAACTATTTTTGGTACCATGCTAAAAGGACTACCACCAAGAAGAGAAATGATCATGTCATGAAACTACTTATAGAGATTCAACCACTAACATTAGATCATATAGGTATATATATGCCCACAAGATTAAAATTGAATAGATGGTATACAAGATGTTGGAGGTAGGTATTAGTAGACATAACCAAAGTGAATATTCATCTCCAACAATCATGGTGTGTAAGAAGAATGATACTTAGATAATATGCCTATACCATAAATAAATCAACAAGTACATTGTCAAATATAATTTCTCTATTCCAGTAATTGATGATTTACTAAATGAGTTAAATAGCATTGTTTATTCTACAAAACTAGATCTTCATTATAGATACCATCAAATTTTGATTAGAGATGAGGATATCCCTAAAACAAAATTCAAAACTCAAGAGGTCCATTATGATTTTAAGGTCATGCCTTTTAGTATCACAAATACATCATCTACATTTTAGAGTTTGATGAACACTTTTTTGTCATTTTTGAGGAAATTTGTGTTGATTTTTCTAATGACATCCCCATATATAACAAAACTTGGGAAGAACATTTGAACATGTGAAACAAGTACTATCAGTTCTAGAAAAACATAAACCTTATAAAAAACATTAAAAAATTTCTTCTAGAGTCCAAGAGGTTTCACCTGAAGGAGTAAAATTAGACCCTAATAAGATCAAGGATATGATGTAGTAGCAAGTGTTAAAAATCTTTAAGAACCTCTTATGTGTTTTTGGACTAACAGGGTTTTATCACAAATTTATGAAAAAATATTATAACGTATAATCACCACTCATATCCATGTTTAAGAAAGACTCCTCCCATAGGAATGAATTAGCTACCAAGGCTTTTTAGATGCTTAAGGATGCTATGTGCACCACTCAAGTTTTAACTACCCTAATTTTTCCAAAACTTTTATTAATAAATATGATCATCAATAAATGGCATGGGGGCATTACTCATATGATAATGAAGGCCTATTTACATTAAGAATACTCAAAATAAAGGTAAAAATAGGCTACATCCAATCTACGAGAAAGAGATGTTTAATATTCTTCATGTGGTCAAACAATGATGACCTTATCTGATGGGTAGACACTTCAAAGGTAAATACTGAACATGATAGTCTCAAATATTTTTTATAAAAATGATTTTCATTAGAAGAATAAAAAAATGAGTGACTAAAATGTTGGGATATGATTTTAAAATAGTATATAATAAATGAAAAGAGATTTTTGTAGTAGATGCACTATCTAAGAGGGAATATACTAAGACATTGTTATGTGCAACGATAATTTGGTAGGCATATTGGTTGGAAGAGGCAAGAATAGAATGGGTGAATGACAAGGATATATAGGTCCTAATTCAGAGTTTCTAATAGGGTTACGTTAGTTTTGAAAAATTTATAGAACACATTATGGTATAAAGATCAATTATTCCTATGTAAAAATTTCATCAAGCACAAGATCCTTTAGGAGCTTCATGCATCTCCAATAAGGATCACTTAATATTTTAGAAAAAACACCTAAGAATCAAGTATGATTTATTTTGGGAAGGAATTAAGGGGGATACACATAAATTTGTGTCTAAATGCATCGTATGTAAATAAAAAAGGGTGAAACAATTAAGAAACTAGGTCTTTTGTATCCTTTATCCATCCATAGCTAGAGGTGATATGAAGTTTCCGTGGATTTCATTACAGTGTTGCCAAGGTCTAAAGGTAAAAATTTCATAATGGTAATTATGGATAGACTCATAAAATATGTTCATTTTTTTCATTATCACAATATTTGTTAGCCAGTATAATAATTGATACTTTTCTAATATATTTAAAAATTTGTATGGTACTCCCAAGGTCATTTTAAGTGATCATGATCCCATATTTACTAATAATTTTTGGACTGATTTATTTTCTTGTTTGGGTATTCAATTGGCTCATAGCTTGTCATATCATTCTCAATCTAATGGAAAAATCAGGGTTGGCCAACAAATGCTTGAAGGTTATCTTAAATTTTTTTTGCATTAGATAAACAATAATAGTGGGTTCATTAGAAACTAGTAGTAAAATGGTGGTACAACACTTATTTATATACATATTCCAAAATTTATCTATTTATGGCATTGTATGTTATCAACCCTCATCCATCACACCATGCTTGATGGTGTAACCCAAGGTTAGATTTTTTAAAGAACCTATTCAAATTTAATAGGAAGTACTAGATAGTCTAAGAGAAAATTTGGTAATGGCACATAATATAATGAATCAATAAGCAGATCAATAATGTAGTGAGAGTAATTTTAACATGGGTGATTGGGTATTTGTGAATTTGTATTTATCTAAGTAGATGTATCTAAAATGATAAAAAAATGAGAACAAACTTTATCCTAATTTATTATGGCCCTTATAAGATAATACAAAAAATGGCAGTGTTACATAAAAACTAGAGCTACCCCAATCCACTCGCATTCATCTCATATTTCATGTATCTTTCTTAAAGAAGGTAATTAGACAATGCATTTATACTCAAGCTACATTACTAAAACTACACTACATTACCAAAACTAGATGAAGAAGGTTGAGTCATTCTAGAACCCAATGAGATCATTTAAAAATGCACTAAAAGGTTGAGAATAAGAGATATTATAGAGTATTTGATCAAGTGGAAGAATCTAAAATGTGAATATGCCATTTGGGAGGATGAAAATTTTTTGCAACACATCCAGAGTTGATTCAACATTTATGGAAATATTTTTTTAAAAGGGGAAGGAAATGTTGAACCCTTAACCTATAATGTGTCTAGGGATATGTGTGGCTAAATGGTAGCTTACATGACCTTTCATATTATCTTGTCACATTTCTTTATGTTCTTATATTGTTAGTAGGGTTAGCCTATGGAATAACTATGACCTAAGTATATTATATATAAGAGATGGTGGTTAGTCTTTGATCATCATATTATGAATTATGTTATTATTATATTATTGTGGAGGTTTTCCCCTCTAAGTGGATCATTCATGTTTATCAAGTATTATTCTCTTTTATTAATTATTTTTATGGATCTGTTTATTGTGCTTATAATTTTGTGATGTATTATTTCACTATTGCAATCATCCAAGTAATTTCATTACATTGGTTATGCACCATCATTTTTACTAATAAATGCCACCTCATAAGACCAGTCAGGTGAGTAAAACTATGAATATACTTTTTAAGCCTTATGCAGGCATCTAAGTTTTTAGGTAAGTGTTTCCACATGATTTTTTTTATAAATGCTCTCAATTAAATATTAGCTTGTAGGCTAAGGTAGCTTGAAGAATGCATAGTGCTAGGAAGTTTGAAGGTTTATTTTTACCTTTACAACCATTACAATGGTAAATATAAATATATATATGAGTTTGATGGCATTTTAATTAAATTAATTTTCACACAAATACTCGCTCTTCAAATACACATTATTAAATTACTATGCTAGAGGACTAGATGCAGGATTTAGTGTTGATCGGGGAGTGATAAGTAGTTAAAAATAAATTGAAATGTTTGGATAAGGGAGACATGGGATGGAAGAGTGAAAAAGATAAGCATGAAGTTATGATAGGTTTGATATGAAGGTATTATGGGGAAATAAAGTGAGCTGAGTGGAGTGCCACACCCAAGAAAAAAAACACAAAAGGGAAGGAAAGTACAATGCCTAGGAATGATAAAGGGAGTTGTTCATATGGTGAAGATCCAACCAAAATTGGTAAGCACCCAAAACGACATCACTCATAAAACTTCAAAAAAAATGATTTTTGTTAATAATTGGCACACATTGGTAGTTAATATAAAGGTGGTTTCATTAAAATATTGATTATGAAAAGATAAAATATTGTTGCATGTATGACCAACTCATTGAAATCAAGTTTTGAGAAATACACCAAGTAGTTCAAAAGAATAAATATATGTCACTTTTACCACTTTTCTATCAGGAGATATTAAGAAATCTCACAGTCCTTAGTAAATAAGAACATCTAAAACACTTATGAATTTAAGCCAAGAACAACTATGAAATTCATTTGAAGGATAAAAAATATTTCATTGTGTAATTATAACGCAAATGCACTAAGGATCAAGGTGTTTTCATCAATAAAAAAGAGGAATATAGATATTTTTAGGTTGCATAGGTCATCAACTACCTTCGTTGAGCAGGGAATCTCAAGGTCAAGTATCATAGTAACATATCTAGAAGTGAACACATGTTACCCAAAATTTGAGGATTCAACTAAGTAGGAAATCTGAGTGTGTATCAAATATACTTCAAGTTGTTTATAAATCAAAATATCAAGAAATAAAATAAGAAACACTTCATTTTTACTCAATTACATGTTTTTCAAATCCCATTCTAGAAGAATTAGATTAAGTAATAGGCAATGTGTAGTTTGAGGGCCCATCAACTATCATCATGGAATAAGTGAAGGATGAATCAATTAAAACATTGAGCATGCAAGTAATATAAGTCCCTACCAGTTATAAAGTGAAATCAAAGATAAATAAAAGGAAGAGTGTGCCCAAGGGTAAGTAAAAGAAAGAAACCCTAATTTATTGATAGCTAAAGATAAAATCAAGATTGAAAAGGATGAATTTCATAAAGATGTAATACCTTGAGGGTATGACACATGTAAAATAGTGGGAGTATAATGTGGAGAATAAAATGTGGACTACAACCAATGCAAGGGAAATAATGATGATGACTTAATAAATGAATATATGGTCACCATAAGAAGTAAAAACCCTAAGGGAAATGAAATCTTTGATGACTCCATAAAATAATGACTAGAAAAAGTTAGTGTTATCCAACTCTATGAGCTCCCTTATTTTGGCAAGGCTGAGGATTTGAATTGATTTTTGATCTTATGCATGCATGAGGATATATTTTACTTCTCTAGCTAGATAACAAAGATCATACTGACCCAAGTCCATAAGGTAATTGGGTTAGTCCAGTTGGGTAAGGATATTAAAGAAGCATTAGCTAAAAGTAAGGAGGTCAAACACATGGAAAAGGAGACGGAATATAAGAATAGAGGGTTCAATTTACCTATTCCTAACATTAAGGATAAGTCCATAAAGGTATAATCACACTTGGTAATCACAAATATTCATGGATCGGGGCATTGGGGAGAAATCAACAAGAACCTTATTTATAGCATGGATGAAATGGCCAAGGGGATGCTCTTCAACATCTCCAAGTTCCTAGTAGAGTAAATAATTGAATGATGAAATAAATCACACAAGACGGGGGATAAATTTAAATGCAGTTTAATCTTATTTATCCTACTATTTGATGAGATTGGTGTACCTAAGGGTGCCCAAAAGGAGATTGGACATACCCATTCATGATAAATCCCCAATGTTGAAGTATCATATATATACTTTCCATGGGGTAGCCTCCTCCAATTATAAGGTCGATATGGATTAGTAGTCAATGCAACTAAAGGAGGCCATAGGATATGCATTATGCATACTTATAATATTTATAAAGGTGAAAGAGGATCAAGACAAATTATTTATAATGCAACATTATTCACTAGTGAAGATAAAACTAGTTGATGAAAATATGACTGGTTGGTTGAAGTTACCTTATGGATTCATTATGTATTACTCTGTTGATGTGGTGAATAACATCCCTAACATGCAAAAGATAATAATGGAGATACAAATAATAGATGTAAACATATACACCCTCAACATGAAATATGTGTGCCCCAGATAAGCCACATCAAAGTAGGAGGATGAATAATATATTAGTAGGTGTGTCATTAACCCAAAACAAAATGTTACCATAGAAGCCCAGCTACATAGGCTTTTCTATATATTGAATCCCAAGAAAAATAATGTCAATGTGGGAGTGCAAGGGAAAGGTGATATATAGTTACCACCTTTATCTAAGTTAATAATTTCACATATTAAAGAGAAGAGGAAGTGTGTGTCATTGTCCCTTGTGTGAGAATACTTAGAGGAGATAGAGTTAAAATAGAAACCACCAATGAATAATAAGATATATTTCATGCAGTCAAAAACCATTGTCATAATATTGCCTTCTCCACCAATTTATGTGTAAGTCAAAACAATTGTGGTGACAATAAGGGAAGACCCATAGAAGGTCCCTATAATAATGGCATGTACTTAGCCAAGGTCAAAACCCCAAGTTTAAAAGTAAAAAAAATAGCCTAGAATTCCCCACATGTGAGTGAACAAGGTCTTATAATGGAAGAGGTAGCACAAGGCTCCCCCCACACTAGTGAAAATAAGTAGGAAAATAAAAATAGAAATATGCAGAACAAGAGTGAAGCATAAAAGGTGGACCTTAATTAGAAATAGATAACAAAAATAACTCAGAGGAAATAATGTAAAAATGAGTGGATGTACCCATGTAACATATTAATGACTTAGACTTCAAAATAGAGTTGAAAGGAGAGAAACCCATCAGAGAGGGACTATAAGCATTGTGTCCATAGGGTGAAGGAGAGGAAAGAAAGGAGGCATAAAAAGGTAAAACCATATGGGTATAAGGGAGACCCTCCAAAATAGAAAAAGAGGAAGAAGACATTGTCCACATTAGAGCCTAAACTAGCATAAGGAATGAAGTTCTCTACATGTGGGAAATAATGAATCCTATCCATGCCTTAAGATAAATTCATAGGCAAATGTCTTTTGCTTTGGACACATATTCAGATGAGACATGGTTTAACTTCCCTGTGATAGTGGGATTGAATCATTCATAATCCATCAATGAGTTATGATACTTAATTTTCATCAACCCTATGAATATGAGTGATGTGCAAGTAGGGAGTACACTAATGAAGTTAGCTATGGAGGTTTTTAGTTAGAAATTGTTGAAAATCATAGCCTAAAATAACTAAAGGTGCACCATAATAGAAGTATATCAGGTACTTGAAGAAGAATAAAATAAACATGCCATAGTATAAAATATGCTCAAAGAAGAGTGGGAAAAGTGCATATCAATAGAGCACAAAGTAATAGCCATGGAGATTAAAACCCTAAATTTGTGTGAATGGATCATGAAGTAGTAGCCCATCCTATTAGATGGAATTGAGATAGCCCAAGTCAAGGTTACAAAAAATCTTGATATATTAATTAAAACTCTTGAAGGGACAAGTATTAGATATGCATGCAAGGAAATAAAGAAAACACAATTTTAGTTTTCTAAGGGATTGAAAAATTATGAGGTTGAATTGAATAATCTCTTAGAGAGTATCATGGCAATATAATAATTATTTATGAGTTTCTCATGGAAAATATTCATAATAAACATGTGTTTCCACACAAAATAGAAAGATCAAAAGGTATTGGAAGCCCAAATTTATAAAAATAAAACCATGGAAGAATGCATGAATATTTTTCAAGAGGTGGAGGAAAAGAATCAAGTAATAAGTGATAATAATAAGGAGTTTGAGTGGTGTTTCTCAAAGTTATATCTAAAAATGATTGATGGAGAAAGTTTCCTTGAATAAACTACAAAATAAGCTAATAAGAAGATGAGTCACATGAAGCAACATGCCAAAGAACTTCAAGAACAAACTTCATCATTAAATGAATTATGTGTGTAAATAATAAGTGTCATGGCAAATATATAGGGTGAGCTAGAAAAATGGGCTATTTTTGAAGAAGAGATGAAATTAGATGCCCCTAAATTCTTTGATTCAATGAAAAAAGGTAGTTTAATCCTAAGTTATGGATGAGAGTGGAATCAGATTCTTTAATCATTTTATTTTTTGGTTATTTGACTAAGGGTGAATTCAAAATAATCATACAAGGGGTGCATGGTGAGACAGAAGGATGAGCCTAGAGTAGAAGACCTAAAAGGAAATATAACATGCATAAAGGTGCCATGGCTAAGGATAAGGCACTCATTGTCTAGAATGACTCAGAGAAAGAGATGGAAGGCAAGGATGAACTAAGGGAAGTTAGTGGGTTGTCTAAGGATAGCCAATTAAGTTAGTGTGGGTAGTGTTAACCCTATATTTTCACTATATTTACTAATTTATGACCAATTATATACATGCATGCATCATATCGATAACCAAAAACTGGCACCAATAATTAAAGGAAGAAGAGCTTAGTGCATGACAAATAGAACTAATCCATATGTGCCTTCCTAGTAGTCATAGATTACAATCAAGCATGATAAATTCCAACAAAATAATCCATATACATGCACCCAAAAATAAAATCACAAAAATGGTGTAAATGATCACTTATCAAATTTATACCTATCCAAGTTGGTGTGATTTTTTGATAAACAACATAATTTCTTACATGTAGTTAGATCTATAAATCTAGGTGAGAAGTGATGACAAATGGTGAGGTATCTTATCTTGAATAAAGCATAACATTGACTTCTAAATTGACTGCATTCATAATAACTGATGATTGAGGCACTTTAGATACTTTTTGATGCACATATCCTTTTGAAAACCTATGAAATGAAGGCACCTAAGAAGGAGTGTGTGGATGAACTTGAATGAGAATTATTTTGAAATTTAGAGAGATCAACTAGTAGAGAAATTTTGACAAAATGTTTATAGAGTTTTGAATAAGGAGAAGGATCATATTTATCTTTTAATATTGTTATGTGCCATTGAACACATTGTAATCATGAATTCCTACATAGTTTAAAATATTATTGTTACTATTAATGTTATGTTTGTGCATGGCTAAAAAATGTTGATGGTGGAATTGGGTTAATTCCTTTCTCATATTTAATGATGCCTTGATAGTGAAATGATGAATACTTAGGTAGATTTATGTACATGTTTTATGGTTTAACATCATTGCCTTATGTTGATAAGATAGTGAATTTATGCTTCGGTTTAAATGTTTACTTTCTTGATGCCATGTATTGTTAAAGCAATATAGGGTTCTCCCTTAGTACTCATGTGTGTGTAAGATAGGGCATGAAATAATGTGTTTGATATCATTTTCAATTAAACCCAACCCTTCCCAATTCCCTCTCTCTACCTTGGGTGAGAATATGAGTACCACTCACATTATATGTCGACGTATAAAAAATAAGTATAGGGACTAGCACATAAATGACCAATAGACTACCAATAATACAAAATATAGATTTGAGATTTCATATATGATTCATATTTAAATTGGAATAGTTATTTATAGTATTCAAATATATTTTAGGTGTATATTTAGGAAATATGTACTCCATTTTAAACTCTATGTGTGATATATTTCATATTAATACATATTTAGATACATTTAGGGGCATGTGCAGGGCATATGTACTCCTTTTATACATGATAGATTCAATTAGATATGATTTTGGTTCATCCACATATAATCATTTTAGATTTTAGTTGGGCATGATGTGGACTCATACACATTGTGATAGTTTATAGTTAACATAGATTCAATGGGGCATGATGTAGGTCCATGGACATTTACACATTTTGTTATTATTTATCAAGTAATATTAAGTATGGATAAAAAATTAATCTATAAATCCACCTACAAATTTGATTAATTATTTTTAAGTGATTTATGTTAAGGCTCAATGACATTCAATGGGGTTGGTATTATCCATATCAAACCCATTTTGTGGCTCTCACATTATCATCTTGGGGTTATAAGATTAGTGTTGGATTAGTTATATATGTGTTGGGGAATTTTTCCTCCAATCCATAGCCATTGCATTAGTTAAATTTAAAATTTAGGATTTATCACCCTCAATCTCACCATGTTCTCTATGTGACTCAATATGGAAACACAATTCTCCAATGCTTAGACAAAGGAAGCATCTCTAGCAATTTACAAGGCAACATAGTTTACTCACATACAAGTGCACTCTTTCCTTGCTCTTTCAAGTTTTAAGTTTCAAATATAATTCAAATTTTAAATTTCATTCTATGGAAATTGACTACTACATTTCCATTATAGGTTTTTCTTGGGGTAACTTTCACATTTATATCCTTCTTCCAAATAAAAAGTGTGGTGTAAAAGCTCAGGTATATTTTTGTCCTTTTATTATAGTGTTATCATTGCATTTAAGTACTAGAATAAAATGGGGGAATTTGTAGACACTAAAATCTAGTAGTTTACACTTGGCAATATCAATAGTGACCTAACCTTAGACTACATGACTGGTCCATCTCCAAACAAATCTCACTCATGATTTTTTCACACATGCTAGTTATGAGCCTAATCTATTTTAAGTTTATATGAACCTACAAGAACCTCTCATTTTTTGTTAAATTAGTTAAATATCCTATTCAAACATTTTTAGATCACCATATTGGCATTAGTATCTCCTAGATAGTAGCATCACACTCAAATATAAATGTTTATGTTATTGTCTTGATGTTGACATTACTACCCTTCACCTGGCAACAACTATTTTTAAAAAATAAAACCTTCCTATAAGTCAATCCAATCACCTAATATGTC
This sequence comes from Torreya grandis, assembly GCA_037957365.1. NCBI lineage: Eukaryota > Viridiplantae > Streptophyta > Pinopsida > Cupressales > Taxaceae > Torreya > Torreya grandis. The sequence continues at coordinate 600,514 of JARHVA010000216.1, read as the reverse complement.
AGTGGTAGAATAAATTACACAAATGGACTTATACAAATAAAAATAAAACCCACGCATAGTACTCACTTGGTACTTACCTATCAAATATGTATACACTACTACATGTTGAAATAATATGCCTTATTCTTCCTAAATTGTAAATAAAACACTAGGAGTAGTCATCATCCAAGTCTGAAACACACTAACCTAGGTCAAGTAAAAATAGTTTCAATATCAAATCCAAATTTTTATGTGCATTAATATATTGAAGAACACAATTTCACATTCACACTAAGGGGAAGAACTATGTGTGGCTTGGCTTCCCTTTTCTACGTATTGGATATGTAGGGAGTGATCAATAATAAATGTGGGTGATTTGAGTTAGATCAACCCAATCACACTTCCTCACTTATTAACATGTTTTTATCCTTCACAATAAAACCTGGGGTTTCAAGGAAAAGGAATATTTTTAGAGTTATTCATGAAGTTAAAGGTCACATATCACACCAAAAAATTTATTAGACATGTACACCAC